>JAUDYJ010000005.1:77337704-77620204 GCA_030761175.1 Masticophis lateralis | reverse complement strand
CCTTCTTATCAGAAGAATAATAAACAATTTAACAACTTTAATCCCAATGCACTTGGCCTTGGTTAAGAAGCAGCTTGTCTTTTCCAAATTATTCTTTACACCAAAATGGTCCCTCATTCACTTTCTACAAATACGTTAAGATAACTAACACGAGCCCTTCGGGACTGATTTTCAAATAACTTTCTGTAGCAACCTCTTAAATTATGTCCACCTACTTGCTGCCTTCTAGAAATACTGAACTCCCATTAGAACCAAGATAATGATTTCATCTTGGGGGAGACTAGTTTAAAACTAGCCCTATTTTTGTACTTTTCCCAGATTGGACGAAGTGGCGGGCGAAATGCAAAACTGAGGACCCAACAATATGATGGAAATAACACAAAGAACAACAACAAAAAGAAGACTGGCCTGCCTGCTCCCTAACTCATTCCATGGCCATCTTTTTCAGTCCTCCTTAAGTCATTACTTCTGTTGAGGTCCTTCAAGCAGGGCATAAGAAGGCAGAGCAAAGAAGGTAGGCTGTCAAGATTTACAATGGGCTGACAAATTAACTATGAAGAGGAAGAGAGGGGGGAAATGCCCCAGCCTTGTGCTACCTGCTCTGTCTTCTTTGGAGTCTGTTTTAGCCAAAACTGGAAACAACCAAAAGGTTCTTCCTTTTAGTTCTACTGAATTGTAATCCAACCAGAATTGTTTGGCAAAATTCAAGAACTGGTTCGTTTGATATTTGAAATACTGTCTTCCATGTTGCTCATTCCCCTATTGCTTGATTAAGAAGAAACTCATTATTTTAACTCTGGAACAGAATAGGACGACTCAAGGGTGCCTCAAAGATTAACCAGAGAGGACACAAACATCAAAATAACAATGGGGATATGGCAGAAAAGAAGAGGTTGCTAAAATATATTTGACCTGAGGTATGCTACAAATAAGAAAAGATCTGGAGTTGGCTGGTTTGCCACAAGCAGCTTTATTTTCTAGTGCACTGGTGAAACTACTGTGTTGCAATTATATTTCTGTCACCATTTCTTTTTATGATGATCCAGACAGGATTTATAAACAACACCAGAAAATAACAAACAATGGTTCGATATTACAGATCTGAAAAAGTGCCAAAAAAAGAGTAACCAGAACTATGAAAATGTTGGAACAATCTTATAGCTACAATGCTTGCAAGCGGGGAAAAAACAGAACTTCACACATAATCAGGGGGACCCATTTGATTTGAGACTGAAAAATCCCAGTCCTGGAATGTACGGAACTTGGATTAATGTCAGTGGTGGGTTTCAATTTTTTTTTACTACCAGTGCTGTGGGCGTGGCTTGGTGGGTGTGGCATGGCTGGGTGGGCGTGGCAGGGGAAGCATACTGCAAAATCTCCATTCCCACCCCACTCCAGGGGAAGGATACTGTAAAATCTCGATTTCCTCCCCACTCCAGGGGAAGGTTACTGCAAAATCCCCATTTCCTCCCAATCAGCTGGGACTTGGGAGGATAGAGAATAGATGGGGTGGGGCCAGTCAGAATTTATACTACCGATTCTCCGAACTACTCAAAATTTCCGCTACCAGTTCTCCAGAACTGGTCAGAACCTGCTGAAACCCACCTCTGACTAATGTCTAATAATATTATAGATATTAAAAAACAACAGCTACTCAAAATAAAGGAGAAGGAAGAAACAAATATTTTTTAACATGGGACTCGTTTTATCAATGGTTAGTTGACAGAAACAGAAGTTAGAAACTCAAAACTTGAGTTGATTAACTATACAATGAAGGTTTATTAGTGTGGATAAGCAAATACTATTATTATTATGTGATTATCGATTATCTACCTATCTATCTATCTATCTATCATCTATCGAACAATTACTTATCCCATGTTCTCTGAGTAGGGAGACAAGAATGCCAAATCCAGTCTAAACATTTAACCGACTATGCAGAACAATACTAGCCAATATGCTAAATTAGTCTTTTTTAATTACATGATTATCCTGCGTTTCCTTCAAGGAGTTTTAAAAATGGTACACTGTTGTTACCTGTCCACAGGGCTAACACACAATCTGCCTGTTTCAGCAGGAAAATGCCTACAGTACTGACTCTTTATGGAGGACATGCCCTCACAACAACTTCCATCTCAGTGCTAGCCCACTGCTGAGGCAGGCTGAACTAGATTTTAGAATGAAAGTAGTATTTTTCCTGCTACTGCAGCCCAAAATATTCAGTGGGCATTCTAGATACATTCCAGACCAGGGATGGACAACTATGGCCCCTTTATGACCTCTGGACTTCAACTCCCAGAATTCCTGAGCACAGCTGACTCAGGAACTCTGGGAATTGAAGTCCACAGATCATAAAGTTGCCCACTTTTATTGATTGATTGATTGATTGATTGATTGATTGTATGGCTGGTCACACACACTATTAAAACACTTCATTTTTACAGGTTAAAACATTTAAAACAATCAAAGAAAAAAAAAAAGGGCAGTAAGAAAACCTAAGAGGAAAACAGAAATAACATTTCAGAGTTTAATGTCGAGTTTAGAGATCCAGTCAGTTGCTGTTGCTGTTATGCAACCCTTGTTCTAGATTAGCTGTCTTTGGAGGTTAGTCATAAGCAGAGTTCCAACAGGCTGACAAGTCTTGCTGCTGGACCATTTATCTTGCCCAATTTATTTATTTATTTATATTTCTTTATTTCTTCGAGCATGTATTCGATAACAGATACAAGTATAAACACGATTACGAATACATGAAATGGATACGAATAAAAGGGAACATTAGGACAGGGACAGTACACATGCTGGTACGCATGCTTAAGCACCCCCCACCCCTTTAATTAATTAATTAATTAATTTTTTCTTGCTGGGTAGTTGTTTCATCTGTGGCTGCAACAAAGGCCAGCCACCTCTCTTGTGTAGTTACTTTCTTCTTCTTTTTTTTGAAGAAGGAAACATCAATCGCATATATGGCCAGATGCTGCTTGAAAGTCAATATTCCCAGTGGTAAGGGAAATAAAGCTACCTGTTTCTCTGATCCTCTGCATTAATTAGGCTTCTGTTCTAGGCTTTCTTTGAATATAGAGAGCAATGGCTGTTTGGTGTGCCTTTACATTTATATTATTACACTCAACTTTACTTGACTGAGCCCTTATTTTAAGGCCAACAGTTTTTGGAAACAATAAAACAAACGAGCACCAGGGTATTTGAATTTTGAGCACTATACGGTTTGGAAATCAGGCAAGAGACAGGTAATTCAGGGCCCAATATAAGGAAAGGAAGCAGTAGCAGCGAAACTCTATATAACTTGGCAGCTGCTTTGCAAACTTCGCTTGTCTTGGGAATATCATAAATTTCCAGGAGATTAAGAGATCAGCATTCTTGTGGATAAACAAACAAACTAACTAACTAGTGGTGGATTGCCCTCGGTTTGGACTGGTTCTATAGAACCGGAAGTAAAATCGGCGGGAGGCTCCACCCACTGACCCTGATGTCACCAGAAGAGATCTGCACAATCCCATTGCGAACTGGTAGTAAAGGTAAGTAGAACCCACCCCTGAAACAAACAAACAAACAAACAAACAGCCAGAGTTGCCCAAGGTAAAAAAAAAAGTTGACCAAATAAGCAATAAACTTGAGTTGATTAAACACACACACACACACACACACACACACACTGAATTGATCAGAAAATATTCTAGTTGATTGGCTGATGGAACTCAAGGCGGCCAGTGGATGAACTGCAGAGAGTAGCCCTGGGAGAATGATTGGTGGCTGATTTTCCTTGCCAGAAGAATTGCTGGATGGAACAGAATGGAGAATAGAGAACCTATCCGTGAAACTACCTCACCGTACTAGTATGAATGCATGACTGGCCTAGTTCTGAAGCATGGTAAAGTTAATCTTAAGCGGCCAATGGGTAATAGGATAGACGAAAACATCTAAAATGGCAATGAGGATTGGCTCCCATCCATGCAGCCTCAGCTTATCAATCCTGCAAGGCTGAATGAAGGTGAAGTCTCCAAGGTGACCTTGGAGTTGAGAGGGTTTTTTTTTTTTCAAAAAAAAATTATTAAATTTCCAAAGATTAAAGTATACAGAACAAAAAGAAACATAATACACAAAACACAAGACACACATAAAAAATATAAACAAACAAAAACAAATGTATCCAATTTTCAATACTAGTAACTTTTCTGCATCGGTATCTCTAACCTATTTAACCTCTTTACACAAAATATCTCTATCTTAAACTTACATCCTTGTTTAAATTATCTTAACTTCTATTTACAATTTGATCACATAACAAAAGTATCCCTTAAGTTTTATGTTTACTCTCCAGCCAGGAATACCATTTATTTCATATTAAACAGTACTTGGGAGTCCTCCCTCTCCCTCATTTCCATAGATAATCTGTCCATTTCTGCACATTCATATTTTTTTTTAATTATAATTTGGTCCGGAGGGATATCTGGTTGTTTCCAATTTTGTGCTATCACAATTCTACTTGCCGTTAGTATGCGTAATATGATATATTGTATGTTTTTTTCCATTTTCCCTTCCAGACTGCCCAGGAGAAATAGTTCCGGTTTTCTTTCTATCTTCTGTTATTTCATCCAGCCATTTTTTAAAATATAATTTATTAAATTTAAATACATACATAAATTAACATTTCTATTAACATCGGATATGCAGTGTTTATATGTATGTATGTATGTATGTATGTATGTATGTATGTATGTATGTATGTAGGTCTTTGGTTATTCGGGTCTTCTCCCGCGTAGAATTGGAAGTAATTGCTCCTGAAAGCACGAAGCCGAGAACACCAGCCTGAAGATGACGAATGAGACTTCGTCGAAACGTTGCCAAGATACTTCCAATTCTACGCGGGAGAAGACCCGAATAACCAAAGACCTACATACAAACACCCGCGAAAACCTCAGAAAACACACACACACACACATATATACACACACACACACACACGTAATATTTACCAAGTGTCATTTATGTTATTCGTTATTATTTATTCAACGCACCTTTTACTCCTGTTTTAATTCTATCATTCATCCATTCGTACCACCTTTCCCACACAGTATAATAATCAGAGTTTTCATCATTATTTATTTCATGGGTTAATTTACTCATCCAGCTATTTTTTTATCCTAGCCCAAATTTCCTAATCTTAGGGCAGGTCCACCACATGTGGTAGAACGTCCCATCTTTGTGACCACACCTCCAACAATTTGGAGACCTGTTCAAGAACATCCTGGCCAATCTCCCTGGGGGCAGGTGCCATTGGTAGAACATTTTGTAAAGATTTTTTTTATAAGCAGCTGACATCGTTAGCTCATAGTTTCTTGGAGTTGAGAGGGTTTTCAAATCTTGTTCTCCACTGATCACAATACAATATTGCAGAGAAAAGCAACAAAGATGATTAGGGGCTGGAGGCTAAAACATACGAGTAATTGTTGCAGGAATTGGATTTGTCTAGTTTAGCGAAAAGAAGGACTAGGGATGACATAATAGCAGTGTTCCAATATTTGAGGGGATTCAAGCTATTTTCCAAATCACGAGAAGGGAAGCCAAGAAACGATAGATGGAAACTAATCAAGGAGAGAGGCAACCTAGAACTAAGGAGACATTTCCTTACAGTGAGAACAATTAACCAGTGGAATGGCTTGCCTTCAGAAATTGTGGGTACTCCAGCACTGGAGGCTTTTAAGAAGAGACTAGACAAGAGACTTTGTCTGGAATGGTATAGAGTTGATTATAGTCTCCTGCTTGAGAAGGGGGCTGGACTAGAAGACCTTAAAGGCCTCTAGAAACAGAATAATTAATTTTCTTATATGAGAGCGAGCCTACAATTAAATGGAGGATACTCACCATCACAGTCAAAAAGCGCAAACACAACATCACATACGTGGTCTGATAGTTCCACCTTTGCCACTGTCTTGGCTACTTGTTGCATCGTATCTGCAAGAACGAAAACAAAATGCCAGTCTGATGTCAACATTTGGTGGGAAATGAAAGACTTAACATAAACGCACTCAAGCCTCTGATCGTTTTTTTTCCCTGATGAGCAAAGTCAATATAGGATTTCCCCACTCTCTAATCTACCGATCCCCATTTTCAAGCTAAGTGCCGTTGCTAAATGGAAGGATCAAAAGTGCTGAAGCCAACATGTCATTTTTCATCTAACTGCACCGCTAAAGCCAATCAGATCAGATGCAGCCGTTTCTTCTCCTGATGGGTGTTTGATTGCAATTCATTTGACCCAGTAGTAGAGAAGTTGGGAGGGAGGGAGGGTGGGAGAGGGAGAGGGAGGGAGGGGGAGAGAGGGAGGGTGAACTTTAAAAATGCTAGGTTAAATATAGAAAGCCTGCATGGCATAGCTGCAGCCTAGCTCCAGATGGCTAGGTCCTAAGAGCACAGTACTGGTGTGAACAGCCTTTATCGGTGTCACTTGGATCAACGGGAGTACGTCTGTGCTTCCTGCATAAGTGCAGCTTTTTCAGTATTGGTTACCCAGGAAATGATCCTGGTGGATTCTGTCATATGTTAAACACATATAAATCCTCCCAGGACTCTTTAATTCGTCATTTCCATAGATGAAACAAGGTAGGCAAGAAATGGCTGTAAGCCAAAAATTGAAGCAAGATCTGAAAACTGATGAGAGTCACCTTTGCAACCTAGGAACTCAGAATTTTTCTCTACAGCACAGAGCCTGGAATCCATTAAATGTGTCATGAAAGGAAACTCCGAGGCTTGAGTTTCCTCAAAGTTACATTTTATTAGAGATATCATATTAGCATATCCGGGAAAACCCGAATCTGAAAGCTTCCAGGTTTTCTCCACCCGAAGGAAAATTCAAGACCCTGCCCAACACCCACATGGCCATCACATGGCCAAATCCAAACACCGTGCTGACTGGAGATGCCTCCCAGTTCCAACCCTCCAGGTGCAGGGCAAGATGTCCTTGACTCTCAGAGAAAGGAATGTCATTATGACTATATTTCACCCATGCTCCATACAATCCTCCCTCCCAGTTTCCTACAGTAGTAAATATGGCAGGCCTGAAAATGTAATGAAAAAGATGGCTTCCAGGCCTGACAGAGAGACTATGCTGGTCTTTCCCTCCCCCACCCACTTTCTTATTGAAGGGATGAGAGAATCAATCAACAGCATTCGGGAATAATAACCTAAACCAGGGGTGTCAAACTCGCGGCCCGTGGGCCAGATGCGTCACACACACTGGCCACGCCCACCCCCGGTTTAGCGAACGGAGAAAAAGTCGTGATACGTCACATGACAATGTAATGTGGCGAGTTTGACAACTTTGACAGTGGTGGGTTCAACCGATGTTACCACCGGTTCTCCTTGTGCACTCGCTTTGTGCGTGATCGCCGCATGCATGCTTGCTTTGCTCGTACTTGCACCAAACT
Organism: Masticophis lateralis; assembly: GCA_030761175.1. NCBI lineage: Eukaryota > Metazoa > Chordata > Lepidosauria > Squamata > Colubridae > Masticophis > Masticophis lateralis. Next base: position 77,612,762 of record JAUDYJ010000005.1, on the reverse strand, counting down.
TGCGCTCCGCGCAAGCGCATTAGGGTTCTGCCTAGCTGAGGTGCGGCAATCCACTCTGCCGCACCTATCAGCTGGGCTAAAAAATAAGAAATAAAGGTAAATTTAACACAGAGGTGGGTGGCAGGGCCCAGCTCCCAGTCAAAGAGAACCAGTTCGGTGATGTCACATCACCACCACTACTGGCTCACCCGAACTGGCCCGAACCAGGAGCAACTCACCACTGAACCCTGATCTAAACAGATAACAGAATCACAGAGTTGGAAGAGACCTTGGAGGTCTACTAGTCCAACCCTTTGCTCAAGGAGGAGATCTTACACCAGGGATGTCTAACCTTGGAACTCCCAAGATCTGTGGATTTCAACTCCCAGAATTCCTCAACCAGCCATGCTAGCTAGGAAATTCTGGCAGCTGAAGTCCACAAATCCCAAGATTCCCAAGAATGAAAATCCATACCCTATAGTAGTGGTGTTAAACTCATGGCCCGTGGGCTGGCTGCTCACCCCTGGTTTAGCGAAGGGGGAAAAAAGTTGTGATACGTCACGTGACACTGCAAGTTTGTCACCCCTGCCCTATACCATCCAGACGAGTGGCTGCTCAATCTCTTCTTGAAGAGATTAAAAATAGATGTTGCCTTTGGGAACAGGATTTATTCGGAGGCCTTTATTCAAGATTTCTGGCAGGGGGAGCAAAGGCCCGGAGTCTGCCCCGGTCAGCTGTGCGCTTACTTGAATAGATGGCCTCTCCAACCCTATGCTATGGAAGCTTCCTAGTTATTTCATTCCCTCCTCCCTGTTCTTTTTTTTTAAATTATATTTTTTATTATTTTTAAAAAATATATACCCATATTGTGTGTGGACAGAGTTGGTTCTGGGTATTATTCATATTAATCCAATTCACCCTAACAATGTTAGTAATCTCTATCACATTTATCAATTTTAAGTAATCCTCATTATATTATTTAAACATACATAAAACAAAATGTCTAACATCTGTAAACTTCTAATCTTTCTATCTATTATTTTTATTCATTCTAATAAAAAAATATATTCTAATATTTCACCTATCTAATTTTATTTTTGCCTCTTTCAGCTTACAGTCAGGCTACTTTAATATTTAAAGGGCGATTTTTTCTAACCATCATCTCTTCTCCTCTTTAGTGCTTCAATTCTTATCCACTTTTTAATTCGTCTCCCACACTCCTCGCCTTTGTCTCTATCTTCATCTATATAACCCTCCTCCCTGTTCTGAGGGATATAAGCAAACAGAATGGGCAACAGCATAAAACTGTGACTGAATCTCAAAGGCTCGGTTGAAGAATAAGGATCCATGGTTTCTTCTTTTAAAAGTGTGGAGCTTTTCCCATTTCCATTTTAGGATCCTAAAGTGGGATTCCAGCATTTGAGATCCTGGCCTATGAAAGGAAATGGTAAAATAATCAAAGCAGAGGGGCTAAGAGATAGCAGAACACTTCCCAGAGCACAAAAACCCAAGGATAAAAGAAAGAATAGATATGTGAGATTTAGGGCAAGCCATTATGCATTCATGTTAATCAAATTAACTATTTGAATACAACTAGAATTCTATGGTTTGCTACTTTTTAAAATAGTATAATATGAATTCTGGATATAAATTTTGTAAGTAAACAAAATGAATAAATAGGTTTGCCCCTCAGATAACTACCTTTCTGATTTGACTACCTATTTTTTTGCCTCACAGAAATATGTAGTTTTGGATTATTTTCCTCAGTAAACAACTGAACGTGTAGAATGTTTTTGACTCATTTGTTTAACTAGGTGCTTTTTATTTATAGTTTTAGGACTTGTGTGGAGAACCAATAATATTTTAGGTCGCATTTATGCAAAAATATTGAAATGTCAAAAGTGTACACAAACTTTTCAGCACCACAATGTATAGCAAATTAATTTTTGAAAGGTACAGCAAGCTCAGCAGTAAGTTAATTTATTGCAGGAAGTTAATAGGTGGTGAATGAAATAATCAATCAACTACGGATGGTATTTTCTTTTTCCTCTGATAGCAACACCACAATAGAAAATCTTAGAAGTGCTTACTCAGGATTTTTCCTTCCACTTATATCCTCTTTTTGCTCTACAGTGGTTTTCTTGATTAGCTGCTCTCATCCACACCTCTGCTGGAAAGGTTATTAAGCTAAGGTCTCAATAGGTTTCTTTATAGTAGTTTAATCAGAATAGAGCTTGAAGGGACCTTGGAGGTCTTCTAGTCCAACCCCCTGCTGAAGCAGGAGACCATATACTATTTCTGACAAGTCCAGTGATGAAGCACCCACAACTTCTGAAGGTGATATAACTATATCACCTTCAGACTTATACTTATGACTTTAACTTTGTTGCTTATATCTTTAAAATTTATATTGTTTTATTTAGTTTCTTATTTAGTATCCTGTGACTATCAGTAAGTGTTGTATCTTATGATTTATGATTAATGTTTTGTTATGACGACTATGATCATGATTTATCACTTAGAGCTTTTATGTACACTGAGAGTTTATGCACCGAAGACAAATCCCTTGTGTGTTCAATCACACTTGGCCAATAAAGAATTCTATCTATCTATTCTTATGGGAAAATGAGTGTATTATTTTTTACATCTCCTTAGCCCTGGCGTATACTCAGCTCCACATTTTTTAAAAAAGAAGCACAATTATTCCTTCCCACAACCCCTTCTCTTTGCATTGAAAAAAAAATCCAAAACCCCCTTTTTCTAGAAATGGCTAGTTTATATTATTACGTAACACATAGGAGCCTTGGTGGCGCAGCGGACTAAAGTGCTGTTAAATAGCACTTAAGTAGCACTTAGCTGCCAGCTGCCTGCAATTACTGCGAGTTCAAATCTCACCAGGCTCAAGGTTAACTCAGCCTTCCATCCTTTTGAGGTAGGTAAAAAGAGGACCCGGATTGTGGGGGCAATAAGCTGACTTTGTATAATAAAAAACACCGCTGGGGGGGGGGGCAAAAGCCTACTAAGCAGGTATATACAAAAGTATGAAGGCTATTGCTTAATGCATTGTAAGCCGCCCTGAGTCTCCGGAGAAGGGCGGCATATAAATCGAACCAATAAACAATTTAATCCTAGTGGTTTTATTCTGGCATCTATTTTCAATGCTAATGGGTATGTTATTCCCATTTCCTTTCTGCTGCATTTAAATTGTTCAACATCACATTTTCTAAAGGCTATTGCAAAACTATAATTGGTAACTATACATAACATATGTAAAAAACTACAAGCACAGAATTTCAAGCTCCGCTTGTAACGATGACATACTGTAGCTATATACGTGCTACATGCAGTACATACATAAAATTATTCCTTAATATCTAGAATATATATATTTTTAAAAATCAGCCCATTTTTCTGCTATCAATTCCTCCAAGCCACAGATAATCAACCGTTTGCTGGTTCTGATTTGACTTTCTAAAACAGGGGTGTCAAACTCACAGCCTATGGGCCAGAGGCATCACGTGCTGGCCACGCCCACCCAACGTTTAGCGAAGGAAGAAAAAGTCATGGTACAACAAGTGACGACAATGTGACACCACGAGTTTGACAGCCCTGTTCTAAAACGTATGTCCCAGCATGAAATGGTTGTCTATATCCAATGAGGTCTTATCTGACGGAGAGAAATATCTCTGCTTCAGTGCTCGTGGGCAACTATCTATTTGCACAGTCAATTCTGGAAGACAGGTATAAAAAAATAAGACCTGGCATAAAACAGATTTCAATGCCTTTAATGTAGTGCTGAAAATGGCAAAATGCTGGAGAAATTCCCGGTTGTGCAAGTGGGTGGTTTTAGTGATTGAAATTATAAATCAATTTCTTTTTCAACTTTGGAGTTCAACATCCCTACCACCTCCTTTTTATACCCAAACAAAGCTGCTTATATTTGATATATATAAACAGTTCTATATTGAAGGCAGAATGATTTCAAATACTCGTATATTTCTGAAAGCTTATGAGTAAGCACAGAGTATCAACATTTACAAAGGGGGTGAGTGGGTGGGGAAGCAAATAACCAAGTCTTATTAGAAAATCTAGTTCAATTAAGCTAAACAATTCTATAACAATCTATTGCCAAGCAAACAGCAAGAGAACTTCATTATGTGTAACCAACACTCATTCAGGTCCACCTGGAAAACTGCTGCATCCTTCAATCTTTTAAAGAGAAAAGTAACACAAATATAGTGACAGAAAAATTCAAACTCTATCCACTGTGCCACCTAGTGATATTGAATTCCAGTTACTAGCCTACTAGCCAAAATACATATGACCCTGTCTGCAATATTAAACTAATTAATCTGTAGAAATTTAATTGCCACTGTCCTGAGGAGAATCAGCAGCACTGCATTTTGGCTTTGCAAGATGTATTTTTGCATTTGTGTGACCAAGTCAGCAAATTTGGAAATGTTTTGCAGTATAGTCTCTGTGATAAAAATTAAAGAAAGCCAAAATGAGGGGCAGAGAGATTGGCTCAGAGTGCAGTAAACTAACTGCATATTAATGCTACTGAAGTTATGCCTCCAGTTAACTTAATTGCAATGTTAACGTGCTTGAAAGCTTTGAAAGAAATCTCATTAGTCTGGTTCTAAGTAGGCTAGCTGTTAATTAATTATGAAAGCCATCCTGCCAAGGGCAGTTAGCAAGGATCTTAGAGAACCCATTGACCCATCTGTGGGAACATCTATTTCTGTATTTCAACTTTCTACAAGAATCGGCCTACTCAAGATTTTTCATTTGCTGCTGAGCTAGTAAAAATCAGTATAGGGGTGAAACTTTCTTTTGGGAGGGAAGAGGGAGAACTACAAAGTGGTGAAAATGAATAAAGCTGTCTGAAGACCAAAAGGAACTAATATCTGACAGGAAATAGTTTAAAGCAATTGATTTAGCAAACTCAGTCCAAGAACAGAAACAAGAAAGCATTTGTAGCTTAAGGTTGAACTGTGGGGTCTTCGGTGCTCTCTAAGCTTGGTTGTGTAGGAAGTTAGCACCCACCCCTCTCCTAGAAGAATGAAACATTTTGAGAAATATTAAAAAGGCAGAATATTGTATTTCCCTAAAGGAAAAGCATGCTCTTGAAAAGTAGCAGGACTGGGCCAGCTTATCTACAAGACAATTGGACCTTCAGCTCTAGGGTGATGGGATTAAGACATGACCCTCCAGAACATAATAGGATTATCTATCAGCAGAGTCCACCACATGACACAACCAAGCCTCTTCATTCCATCACCCAGCAAGGTTCAATCAAATTTAACTCAGACAACATAAAAAGTTAGCTATGACCCCTGCATAGCTCCCTGGGAGTCTGACAACCAACAGAATATATTTCTTGCACAGGAACAGGAAGCTCAAGGGCAAGGCCCATGAGAGGGTATAAATACCCCCTCCCCCTCAATTCCATGTGTTCAGCTGCCCAGGACTTCAAACCCACGTGGTCCTGTCCATCAATAAACCATCTTTCCAATCAGCCTCTATCTTTCCAGTGTCCTTCTCCCCGCTTGGAACTGAAGCCAGATGGATATTTCTTCCAATAGTTGTTTTCTTGCAGATGTTTTATTTGGGGGTAATTCGTTCATTCATTACCTAAAGAAACATCTGCAAGAAAACAACCAAGCTTATGAGAGCACCAATAAGGCCAGGAAGCAAAAGTACCTGATGTTAATAAGATTAGCAATCACATAGCTGGTTTCCTAAAAGTAGAGGCAAATGGGGAAGAATTCAGGAACTTTGTGTAGCTTTTGAATAGGGTTTTAAAAACCACCCTTCCTCGATCCCAGTTTAAAACAAACTGTAGTATCCTCTGACACAGCATTTAAAGCTTTCCCCAAGCTTGAACGAAGTTATCTTAATTGTAAATAAGTAGGTGTCCAGCAAAGATTGCAGAGGCTTTAAATTGCTTTGCTGTGGCAAGCTCTATTTGTGCCAAGTTCTAAGCACCCATACACCATTATTCAGGATGGGCAATTTATTACAGCAAGGTGACTCTCAATTAATATGCATGTAAAAATGTCCAGAAGAAAACACTCAGCAGGTTAACAGTCTCACATTTAATACTTCAGCAGTGTTTTTCAAACTTGGCAACTTTCTAAATGTGTGGAATTCAAGTTCCGGAATTTCCTGGGAATTGAAGTCTAAATATTTTAGAAAGTTGCCAAGTTTGAAAAAAGCACTGCTTTAAACACATATTTTAAGAAAATATCTGCTGCGTGTGGAATCCAATTAGCATCACAATGCAGGAGAACATAAATTCAACTCTCTGCATTGGTTATTTTCATGCAAAATATCACACACAGAGCTATTTACTAGAAACACAGGTTGATGAGAGGCCATGGTAGAATAAAGGAATAAGGAGAAAATTCTACTTTCTCCGTTGTATGGTTTTAACTGAGATTAAGAGCTCATGTAAGTTTTAAGAATGTATGCTACTTTCAATTTGCCCCTCAAACTGCCAGCTAGGAAAGGAAGCAGGCTTCAAAATTATTTCAAATGCAATCATCTCAAATACAAAGAATCTGAGTACCGGGAGCAGAAACTTCATTCCCCTACACGTAATAACAGTGAAATTACCAGGTAAATGCAACTTGCAGCTGAGTGAAGTGACCCTAAAAATATTGATGTAATTAAATCCGAATTGATTTTTTTAAAAATTGATTTACAACGGGCTAGTTCAAAAAAGCTTGAAAATGTTATCACTAAAAATAGAGTTTTATCCAGGTAGAAACAGGTCGTGTCCCAAAAGTTATGAAACGGCCAAACTGTGAACGAAAAGTTGAGCTCCCAAGGACAAAACTTTTAATGTATTATTGGCAAAAAACAAACAAACAAACAAACAAAAAAAAACAAGTGGTTTTAGATTTTTCCCACGCACTTTATGCTGATTAAAATGAGAGAAAAGGACATTTAAGAAAATACCAACTTCTCCACATTAAAAATACAGTTAGTCCTTGACTTATGATCACAATTGAGCCCAAAATTTCTGTGGTCAAGCAAGATAGTTGTTATGTGAGTTGTGCCCCTTTTTGTGTTCTTGTTGCCACAGTGGTTAAGGGAATCATTGAAGTTGTTAATAAGTCACTTTTTTCAATGTCGCTGCAACTTTGAGTGGTCACTAAACGAATGGTTGTAAAATCGAGGACGTGTAATTCCATAATCTTTACTATGAACCATATATATATATATCGTGCTTCTAGGAACACGAAGGAAGCACGAAGCCGAGAACACCAGCCTGAAGATGACGAATGAGACTTCGTCGAAACGTCGCCAAGACACTTCCAATTTTACACGGGAGAAGACCCGAATAACCAAAGACCTACATATATACATACATACATACATACATATATATATATATGTTTTCTGAGGTTTTCGCAGGTGTTTCTATGTAGATCTTTGATTATTCGGGTTTTCTCCCGTGTAAAAAAAAGCTTCTGGAGGTTCTGAAGACTCTGGCTGAATCCCTGCCTCTGACACCACATCGTCTCCAGCCCCCTCATTGTCTGACTCGAGTGTCAGCTGCACAGGCTGCTGGCGCAGCACCACACCAGCCTCCTCACTGTCAGAATCAGCTACTAACTTCAAAGGCCGCTGACAGGCCACAACATATATGTATACGTATGCATATGCATATGTGTATGTGTATGTGTCTATATATTTCCAGATTTTAAGACTATGAGACATCAAAACAAAGATGTGCAGAAAAAAACTTGTGCACTCTTGTGCAGATAAAAAACTAAACTTTGGCCAAACCAAAAGATTGGAGAACTAAAGAACATGCTACCCAAATAAGGAAAAGTATTTTAGCCACAACTGGCCAAAGCAAATAATCTAAAAGCTCTCTGCAATTCAGGGACATGTTGCTACTTCCTTCTTGTCCACATCTCCACAGATAGTAGCACAAAGTAAAATAAAAATTCTGTTTAACACATGGGCTTTAAAATGCAACCCTTCGCTAAACTGGGCATGGGTGTGGCCAGCACTTGACGTATCCAGCTCACGGGCTGGGAGTTTGATAGCCCTGATATAGACACTGAGTTCTTGAAAAAGACACCTATAATTGCAATAAAGATGTACAAAGCAAGGAAACTGAAATTGTCAGAACACAAATGAACGATGCTAAATAGAATGCCCTAGAAGTAAATATATGACAATGGATGAATTTAACTGGGATTATTACAGGCGTCCATATGAAATTGTTGGAAATGCAAAAAAGTCCCCGGAACATATTACCATCTCTGGTAGGACATGTCCTAAGGCGAAAAAATATTGGGCTAAAATTAGAAGTTGGACAGAAGAGATAATTGGCCACAATGTGGACTTGAAACCAGAGATGTTTTTACTAGGGATATTAAGCAGAACCTACAGTAAAGAAACCCGATATTTGATATAATTACAGCTGCAAGGATAGTCTATGCACAGTCCTGGAAAAACAAGAATGTACCAACAGAGGAAGAAATAATTAGGAAAATTCTGGACTGTGCAGAGATGGACAAATTAACAAAAGAAATAAAAGAAAAGGAAGATAGAGAATACTATCAAGTATGGAATAAGTGGTATGATTGATTCAAGATTAGGGAAAGTAAATGTGAATAAATGATGGAGAGGAGAATGTGACAAAAGTGTAAAATATTGTAAATGAATAAAATTAAGATATAAAGGGACAATAAAGATAATGATAATAAAGAATGGGAAAAATGGGGAATGTATAAAGTAGAAAGAGGAATGAAACTGATATGTAAAAAGAAACATATATGTGTTTGTGTATGTTGTGTTGTTGTTGTAAAATCAATAAAAAACTTTTTTAAAAAAAGAAAGAAAAAATGGTAAGGCAATTATATTTGGAAAGGAAACTATATGCTTGACTATAAAGTAATAAATGGTAGGCTCATATCCATTAAAATAATAAATAGGTCCAAATATATTAAAATAATAGATATCCAATAAAAGGTTATGGATATTCTATGGATGAGAGGCATGCAAAGCTACAGAGTCATTCTCCACAAGCTGCTTCTGAATGGGCAGGAGAAGCTGTAGGTCTTTCAGAGATGCACTTATTGCTGCTCTTATCAAACCCAATCACTTTACTGATGCCATCCTCTTCTCTTTTCTCGCAGAAAAGCTTTATGGGCTTTTCAAGGAAGTTGGGTCTTTATATAATATATTCAAACTATGTCATTACAGCCTGCTTACTTGGGCCTCAAATGAAAACTCTGGATTTATTTACTGCATGATCCATTAAGCATTTTCTCCGACACCAATGTTTTCAGCCTCTTTTCACATTCACCCTAACACCTTCTTTGATTTCGTTCCGTAGTTCCTCTGATTTCCTATCAAGTGATTCCAGGTTTGCTTCAGAGCAATTCCTGATATTCTCATTGAAAATGATAGCTATGTACTCAAGATCACGTTACAGAAACAGCTTGGCTTCCTTCTTTTCCCACTTTAGCCTGACTTCCAATTTGAACATGAACAGTCTGTGAACAAATCTATAGTCAGTTTTTCTGGCCACATCTGTTAGAATTGACTTCTTCTATCTCTTTTTACCAATAATAAATTTGATTTCTGAGCACTCAGTCTGAAGATCTCCCCCTCCCCCCATCATTGTTAAAGAATGTGTTAGAAATCGTTGGATTAGGAGAAATCAATAAGTCTTCTGCTTCATTTTGGTTTGCAAGGTCATATAATCCAGTTAAGTTCTCCTCCTAACTATTTCCATCTTTAGCATTCTCGCAGCTAAAACAGTCCATTTTGCTTTCATATTCTGTTGATTTTAGGTTAAAAGTGACCATAACATTCATCAACCTGCTTTTCTTCTGCAGAAGAACTGAGTGGAGCAACAACATGGATATTAAACACAAACAGAGGTTATCTGTAAAGTTTAATCCATATTATTCATTCATTTATTGCTCTGGATACTTTGCAGAATACTTTGCTTATTTTTCTTGTGTATGAAAATAATGCAATTTCTTCTTTTGTTTTTTTCATATCCTGCATAGTGAACAGCAAGGCCTTCTGACTTGAAAGTGTACAATTTCAGTTCATTTCAATCATTTGTTGGACTTTCTTGACCATGATGGTGTGGAGTGACTCATATCCTCCTTGTTGCACATTTAAACTTTGATATTTAATTAATTAATTAATTAATTAATTAAATTTTTATACCGCCCTTCTCCCGCAGAACTCAGGGCGGATAAAAACACCATATACCATAAATTTTAAAAAGTTTAAAATGAATTAAATAATTTGGCCCTAATATTGCACTTCATTTGGGATTGCCCTTCAAAATGACTCAAAAATAGTAGATGAGGTAAAAGGAGTGGAAGGACTTTACCAGTGTGGCTTCCACATTATGACATATTTTGCCTACAAAGGACATGAAACTTCCACCTTGCTTGCCTTTCCCAAGACCATGAAGACATCAAAAGGCTTTTGGTGATGATGTGGATCTGGGCTGTTTTTATAATGTATTACTTTGGAATTGTTACGCAGTTTCGTGGTTTTGTTCCTTTTGAGTTAAACGAAGTGGCGAAGTATAGAAATGTTTGTATAGCTCTCTGTAAATAAATACATAATGAGAGTAGCTGAACCCAGTAAGTAGGGTAATTGTAATTGCTTGGCAATTATGGATCTCAACTCAAGGCACTGAATACGTGCACTGAATTTTTCAACACAACGCATACACAGGATTGTAACAGCACAATTTCATTTTCATCGCAAAAGACTCTAGCAGCAGAGGCTGAAGCAACATCCGCAGCAACTAGGAAATGCAACCTAGGAGGTTCCCATGAGGGAGAATATCCTGGGGCCAAGACTGACTGAAATAAGGCCCTCAGCTCCTGTGATAGCTGCTAAACTAAATTTCATTAGGTAGGCAGGCTCTGTACTTCAGTTGTCTTCCTCTTCCTAAGGCTTAAGCTTTCACAGTCTCTTTAAATTATCTGTATCATGGCTTATTCTGTGTGTGTAATGGCTCAATATGAATACATTACAGAGATGGGGCATGTAATTTTGCTTGTCAAAGTTCTTATATAGATGTTTCTGTATTTCCAACATCCACAGCTAAACATCTAGGCAGGGGTCTCCAAAATTGGCAACTTTAAGACTTGTGGACTTCAACTCCCAGAATTCTCCAGCCAACTTATAATGGCCAACTTTGGAGATCTAAGATAAATAGAACTGTAAAAAAAAACCTCAGCACAAGACCTTGGAGAGCTACTACTAGAAGTAGCCAATGTAATTTGGTTTAATATAAGATTTCTTACCATATTTTTCAGAGTATAAGAACGCTCCGGACTATAAAACGCACCTACCTTTTTTGGTGAGGAAAACAAGAAAAAGAAATCTGCCTCTGCCTCCCAGCAATTTTGCCTCATTGCAGCAAACAGTCTGCTTTACTTTTATTTTTGTTTTCAGCATAGCTTGATTAGCACAAGAAAAAAAAAATCTGCTCTCAGCAATTTACCTCCTTGAAGCAAGCAGCAGAGGCCTGCGCAAAACAGCTGAGAACAAAACAGCTGAGAGTCAGGAGGCTGATCCAATCAACTTGTGCTAATTAGGTTGTGCTGAACCTGAAATGAGCTGTTTCTTCTTGCTGCTTGCTGCAAGGAGGTAAACTGCTAAGAGGCAGAGGCCAAAGGGTGGGGGCCAGTGGGTGGACGGGACTACATTCAGTGTATAAGACGCACCTAAATTTTCACCCCCTTTTAGGGGGAAAAAGGTGCGTCTTCTACTTCAAAAAATACGGTATATCTTTTCTCAGAGATTTCCAGAGACTGTTTATTTATTCATTTATTTATTGGTTCAATTTATATGCCGCCCTTTTCTGGAGACTCAGAGTGGCTTACAATGCGTTAAGCAATAGTCTTCATACTTTTGTATAAACCTGCTTAGTTGGGCTTCTGGCCCACCCTAAGTGGGGTTCTTTTTTATACAAAGTCATCTTATTGCCCCCACAATCCGGGTCCTCATTTTACCTACCTCGGAAGGATGGAAGGCTGAGTCAACCTTGAGCCTGGTGAGATTTGAACTTGCAGTAATTGCAGGCAGTTGGTGTTACTTAATAGCACTTAGTCTGCTGCGCCACCAAGGCTCTGCAGTGTGTTCTGCACACACTGAGAATTTTGCTGAATAGTCTCCCCAACTGAAGCCATTCTTCAACTGCAGTGAAGGAAGCTATATTTTAATTCAACAGAATCAGATCACAAAAGGTCTGGGATGCAATGAAACAACATAGCACCTCATCTGCTTCATTAAAAATACAAAGCATACTATTTATGCAGGTGAAGGACTTGGCAAGGCTTCACTTCTCCTCAGGGCAAGCAACCTAAAATTTGATTCCTATGCTGATTATTCTTTTTACTGGCATTATTAGTTTGCATAGCCCTTAGAGTCCGCTGAAATCCAAATTTCCTCCTAAAATGGCTTTGGACACAATGCAGCCCTCCTTGGACCATGCAATAATTTATGCCTTTTCTGTTTCATGGCTGCCTAAATCTCATCCAGAACAGATTTCCATCCTCTCAGGGAAATGGACAAATTCCTTATCTGTTTATAGGGGAGAATATATTAAATAAATCTCGTTCAGATAAGATAAACAGGAAGAGGAGGATTTTCGGTTTTCTATCGCGTACTCAGCTGTCCATTTTCTACAATTTCTTTTCCCAGAAACCAGGATCCATATTATTGATCTAATAACTGTGCACTAACAAGTACTAAACCTTGTTTATGGAACAGACACTAGTAATTAAAATGCAAGTCTTTTTTTTTTTAACGAACAATCCAGCTTGTTTGATGTCAGCTTTTAAGTAAAATAGGGCATTCCTGTGATCGATACTTAATGCAACAGAAATAGAAATGATTTGCAAGGCATGATGGAAGCTACATTTAAAAAACTCTTTATATGAACATGAATATAAATAGGATATTAGATGTACTCGTCTGGCTGACAATCTTAACTGGGGCTTATTTTTGGGGTAGGGCTTACATTACGAGCATCCTGAAAAATCATGCTAGAATTTATTTATTTATTTATTTATTTATTTATTTATTTATTTATTTATTTATTTATTTATTTATTTATTTATTTATTTATTTATTTATTTATTTATTTAAATTTATATATCACCCTTCTTCCCCAAGGGACTCAGGGCGGTGAACAGCCGAAATTTAAAATAACATACAATCTAAAAGTTAAAATAACTAAAAATAAATTTAATTAATCGGCCTCCCAATTTAAAACCCCAGGGCTATACAAATTAAAAACTAAGCTATAAAAAAACCATTTAGGCTAGGCCGGCTTGCTGAAATAAAAACGTCTTCAGGGCCTTACGAAAGTGCGGAGATCCGGGATTAGTGGTATTCTGGGAGGTAGCTCGTTCCAGAGGGCAGGTGCTTCCACAGAGAAGGCTCTCCCCCTGGGGGCCGCCAGCCAACATTGCTTGACTGACGGCACCCTGAGGAGGCCCTCTCTGTGAGACTGAATTGGCCGGTGGGAGTAATCGGTAGCAGAAGGCGGTCTCGTAAATACCCTGGTCCTAAGCCATGGAGCGCTTTAAAGGTGAGAACCAACACCTTGAAGCGCACCCGGAAGACCACCAGGAGCCAGTGCAGCTCGCGCAGGAGAGGTGTTATGTGGGAGTGCCATGTCGCTCCCATAATTTTCCGGTTGGGTCTTATTTTCAGGGAAACAGGTTAATTCCTCAGTTTATGCATATCCCTGAATATCTTTGTTTTCTCATATAAAGCTGATTTTGTGGAATCCCAGAACGCTACAAAGAAACTTTGAGTTGTTTGGGGTGGGGTGAGAACAAATTTAATATGAGAAGTGTGGAAAACAGTTCCATGTCATTCTAAAAGCAAACGTGAATAAGGCCATGAAGGGTGATATCCAGTGACTTAGTGGATGGTTATATGCTTGAAACAGCTGAAAGCAGCCATAGGACTTGGACTGCTGACCATGCTGTCATCACCACAGTCACCTCTGAGCTATCAAAATCATGTGAAATGGCGAAGTTTGTATTTGGAGAAGATGGAAATAGGCCAAAACATACAGACTTAAATGGCCTCCAACTCTGGTTGAGGAATGAAATAGAGGCAGCACATCAGCCCAAGTCCTTAAAGAACAGTTAGCAAAGCATCTCTGACCTATAGCCATTAATTAATTAATCGGATTTTTATTCTGCCCATCTCATCTAAGAGAGCCGGTTTGGTCTAATGATTAAGATAGCAGGTAGAAAGCAAGAGACCATGAGTTCAACTCCTGCCTCAACCATAAAAGCCATCTAGATCAGAGGTCTCCAACCTTGGCAACTTTAAGACTTATGGACTTCAACTCCCAGAATTCCTCAGCCAGTTAGCTAAGGAATTCTGGGAGTTGAAGTCCACAAGTCTTAAAGTTGCCAAGGTTGGAGACCCTTGATCTAGATGATCTTGGGCCAGTTGTTTTCTCTCAGTCCAACTCACCTCACAGGGTTGTTGTTGAGGGAAAAGTAGGAGGAGGAAAGTGTGTTGGATAGGTTTGCTGCCTTGAGTTATAAAATAATAAAGGTGGGAAACAAGCAAACAAATAAATAACAAGGATGTGTGGATAAGCCTTTAAGAAAAAATCTAAGTGTTTCATTTTCTAACTCATAACGTTTTTAATTACAACTGGAAGTGTGAAATTGAACTTAAGCCTAGTCACACATGTTTAATATTGTGTTTCTAAACTAATCTGGACCCAGATTCCTTTTTAGAATGCTCAAAATTCCCTGTTCAAAAGAGTAATTCCATTAGTCCTTTCTTGATAGGCCAACAACACGGAACATTCACATAGAACTGGGGCAGGAAAAAAAAGTAATAGCTGCAACAGCATGAATTATGCAAATGATATTTATATTATTTAAAATCTGCCTGCTTTATAATTCAGTGAAATATCTTTCCACTGTCTGAAAATATCTGCAGCAGCTTTGGGAAAATTGTAGCATACGCTACGGCACAAGAAAAGGACTTCTCTGTACTGAAATGGAATGAATGTGCTTCATATGATATCACAAACGCATGAAGTTTATTGCAAACATTGTGCACACTTGGTGACAGGATAAGATGCTGCCTGGTGCTGAGAACACAAAATTGGGACAGACAACAGCCGGTGGGGTGCAGTAGTTAAAGGAGTGGGGAGCCCTAAATTCAAGTCCCCCTGTTGTAGTCCACCAGCAGCCTGCGGAACTGGCAGTGGAATTGGACAGTGAGGAGGCTGGGGAGAACAATGGGCCAGTCCTGGAGTCAGGGAAAGGCCCGGACGAGGACTCTGCATCAGATGCAGAGATGGGGCCAGGGCCATCTGGGAGCAATGAGTGGACTCCAGAGCCTCCAGAAGCGGATAGCAGAGAGGCAGAGAAGCCTGTTTCTAGTGCATGCATGTGAAGAGCTGCCAGAAGGCAAGAGCAGCTAAAGCAAAAAGGACGACTCGGGAGTAAGGCCAGGAGATGATTGGCCCCTCCCAGAAGTCTTAAAAGAGCAGCAACGGCTCTTGGGATCTTTGTAGGAAAGCAACGTTGCTACATTTTGTTTCTTGTCAGGGTTGCTTGCTTCTGAACTTTTGCCAAGAAAAGCCTTTGGCAGAGTGCCAAATAAAACAAAGGTTGGTGATAAGGCCGAAGGCCTGTTTATGAAGAATTTGTTTTGAAATTAATTTGGGCTAAGCTGAGAATGAAGTAATTCTCAGCTGTTCTAATAAAATATGTTTGTTTAGGACTGATTGTGTCTGGTAATAGCTACTTGGGCCTAAGTCGCAACACCCCCTTCACTACGGAAGCTCATAGTACTTCTGCACCAATCAACAACCTATCTGGGAGGGTTGATGTAGGTCAGGGGTGTCAAACTCGATTTCATTGAAGCCCACATCAGGGTTGTGTTTGGCGTTGCTGGGGTGGGTGTGGCCAGTTTGACGTCACTCGTCTCAGGGGCACCTGTGGTGACCCAAGCACTCTGCTAGCAAAACTCTGAACTCTGTTTTTGGCTGGGATGGCCTCCTGCAATCCTCTGCCAGTGAAAATGGAGCTCGGGAGGGTTGTGCCTAGCCTTCCAAGCTCCGTTTTCGCTGGCAGAGGCACTGCGGGCCGGCCCTTCGCTGTTTCTAGGGCAGCCCCGCGGGCCAGATCTAAGCACCCTGCAGGCCAGATCCAGCCCATGGGCCTTGAGTTTGACATCCCTGATGTAGATGAAAAAAAGGACAGAATATTATGTATATTGCCTTGAGCTAGTGTACAAAAGAGACATAAATCTAATAAAGAAAGAAACAAAATATTTAATACCAAATGCTGTGCTAAAATCCTTTTCAAGTGAAAATGTAATGATTGAAATATTTTTAATTGTATATTGTGATGAAAGCAGAAATGACTAAGTTGTGGTTTGGAGGAACATATGGGGAAAACTATTTGGTTTATTAGGAGAGTTTAAGATTTGAAAATGAGTAATATATGGGGAAAGCTTTATTTAACTAGGGAAACTGTAATAATTGAAATATTTTTAATTGTATATTGTGGTGAAAGCAGAAATGGTTAAATTGTGGTTTGGAGGAACATTTTGGGAAAATTATTTGGTTTTTTATTATCATGTAAACATAATTGATTTGTAAGAAATTGGATTGTATAGAAATAATTGGATTATTCATGTTCATATTGATTAATATACAAAGAGAAAAAAGAGATAATAATATTACTGATTTATATTAAAATGTTGGATCTGTATTATCAAAGGAAATGTATGTTATAAAGTAAGCGGGTTTATTATTTCTATAAGAATTGAAGAATTATAACACTACATAATTAACTAATTTGAGGATAGATATAAAAATAGATAACAATGGGAAGGGGTATAATATAAAATAGAAGGGAAAAACTGAATTTGGTTAAGATTAGAGATGACAATGAAGGGTAATATTGGTTCTTAAAAAAATAGATGAGAAATAAATATAGCAAAAATGAAATATAGAAATTGTACATTTAAGTGAAATGACTAAACACTGTCTAAATTTGTGAATCGGCCAAATACTCTGTTCAAAGAAAATACATTGTTTGTTTGTATGCGTGTTTGTCTAAAAAATTTAAAAAAACTTTAAAAAAAAATATTTTTCAAGTGCAGTCCACCTTAATTTATCTTAAAGAATACAAGGGAGAAAGGGTTTAGGTGACATCCACAAAGTTACCATGAGCTACAATGCAATTATGGTAATCCTGTTTGCCAGTTGGTGCAGAGAGGCTAAAGACTGAGGTAGAACCAAGCCAGTGACAAGTACTGAAATCCTAGAAATTAAAATAAGAGGATTTTTTCTAAAATATCTTCCTTAATTGGATTATTGCCAAAATAAGTGCAAAATCCCCCACTGCGCAGGAGTACATATTCACCAACAGCCAATTAATATGGTAGAGTCACTTTCTAATTTTTAAATAGACACTCAGTTAATTTTATAGTTTTATCCCATATATACAAAATATATATCTCATATATACAAATATATCCCATATACAAATACATCCCATATATACAAAAACAGTGTTCTGTGCGCCTTTGGAGTTTAGTCATGCCGGCCACATGACCACGGAGATGTCTTCGGATAGCGCTGGCTCTTCTGCTTTGAAACAGAGATGAGCACAGTCCCCTAGAGTCGGGAATGACTAGCACATATGTGTGAGGGGAACCTTTACATTTTTATACAAAATTCACTGGATACAAAAAGCTAACACATTAGTAGTATAGATTGACTCTGAATGCTGAGATACGGTGCTTCTGTAGACAAAGAGCATTAATGTTTGGAGCCTGGATAGCTCAGCAGACTAATGCATTGTAATTTAACTCCAGCTGTCTGCAATTAGTAAGTTCGAATCTCACCAGGCTCAAGGTTGACTTAGCCTTCCATCCTTTCTAAGGCAGGTAAATTGAGGACCCAGTTTGTGAGGGCAATAAGCTGACTTTGTATAAATATACAAAAGCATGAAGGCTATTGCTTAACGCATTGTAAGCCGCCCTGAGTCTCCGGAGAAGGGCGGCATATAAATCAAATTAAAATAAATAAATAAATAAAAGTCTACTTATATTATTTACTGCAAACTACCTAGAATTAGACAGTCAGAGTTAGGTGGATATCTGCTTATAGATTGTAAATGTTATACTGTTGAACTGTTTCATAATAAATTGAAGAAGGGTTTTTAAATATTCAGAATATCACAAAACCTGTTCTTTCTAACATCTGGTAAAAGTGAATATAATTATTTTATTTTCCCTTGGGAAAATGTTGATTACCTTTATCAAGAGATGCTCCAGCCATGTGGTAGAAACTTAAAGCTGTATCAACGTCATTTATGTTTTTCAGGAATGTAAAGAAGTTTTCTACTTCCTCAAATGTGAGTCCCTGCAGTGAAGATGAAGAAAACAACACATTTAAAAGAGAAAAAAATAATAATTCGAAGACAAGGATGCTGTCAATGTGTAAATTCACACAGACTATTTTATATTTGCAATCCATTTTTGACTTAGTTATCTTCTTCTGGTATATGAATCTGGGCTTTTTTTCTAGGATAATCACCATCTTTACTATAACAATATAATCAGCTTCACTTTAGCTTAAACGTTAGCCAATTTTACCAATCCATCAGATCAATAAAAATGGCCTCTTGTTTTTAGCAATGGAGGAAATGAAAAGTTTGTTTATTCCACTAGAAAATTTGAAATATTTCGCTGTCAGCTTATTGTATGTCAAAGCATTTACAGATTGAACTATGAACTAGCATGTTTCTTATGTACTGTTCCTAATTTCTAAACTATGGTTGGATGCTATGTACTTATTTATTTTATATTTCATGTTTCTTAACTACCCATCTCTCCAGATTAATATCCTTTCTGTCTACTTATATTATTTTCTATTAGGAATAGAAGAGCAATTTATTCTATTCTATTCTGTTTGGTAAACATTTTTATATCAACTAATGGCCCTTGCATGTTTACGCTTTCACGTATCAGAAGGTATTTACTACCTTCTGATACGTGAAATAGGATCCATTTTATACCACTGAAACATCATTTGCCAGAAGTGCTTATTCTAGGAAGAAAATTTATAAAAATGTGCATTTTTAATGTTAAGGATACCTGCCACCTGCCTTAGGAAAAGAATGGTGGCGCCAAAATAGGAGTATCTAAAAATGAAAATGACAAAGTGCAAATAGGCAAAAAATAATGAAAAGCAAATTAGTAAGCCCAACAGAAGTAACATTTTAATAACTCATTTGATTGTGCTGGATAGCATAAAAAAGCAATTTCCCAGTTTGTAATCAATTTGCCGTATACAGCAGTATGTTGCTTGCAAGATTAAATTATGCTAAAAATGGAATAGGCAGGTTTAACACAAAAACACATTTGCTAAACACATATTCTTCTGGAACAGCTTTTTTTCAAGGAAAAAAAATCCAGCCAAAAGCAGGAATAATTAAGTCTGAATTTCAGCAAGCAGGTTCTGCAGTAGATGACTTATCTAATTTTATTAGTCATCTACTCAAGAAGAAAGCTGTAAAAAGTTTGCTCTACAATTTGAACACAAACTGCTACTCTTGAATCCTATCTACGGATATTCAAATCTATTAAAGAAACACTACGTTCTAAACAAGTGCTAATAAAGCAAGCTACCAGTATGGAACTATGATTTGTATTCATTGTCTTGGATATAATGCAATTTATAAGTCTCCTTGTCGACATGCAAATATTCAATTATTTTTCCCTTGCTTGATGAAAATGAGCAGTTGTTGTGGCGTTGTGAAGATTAATAGCCAGTAAGCATGTCAGTTGTGCAATGCCAATTAGAAAAAGAGGCCACACTGTTTTGCTTTTTTATATGGGAATTCTATTTCTCCAGTCAATGTTCCAAATGACAAGCATAGCAACCTTCTGATTAAGACATTCAAAGTTCTAAAAAAATACTTTATTTGTACAGTGGTTAGTGAAAATCTATGATGGAGATGAGTCAAGATATATTTGAATCCATGTCCTGGAGCCAGAGGTGGCATTCAGCAGGTTCTGACCAGTTCTGGAAAACCGGTAGTGGAAATTTTGAGTAGTTCGGAGAACCAGTAAATACCACCTCTGACTGGCCCTGTTCCCATCTATTCTCTACCTCCCAAGTCCCAGCTGATTGGGAGGAAATGGGGATTTTGCAGTAACCTTCCCCTGGATTGGAGAGGGAATGGATATTTTGCACTATCCTTCCCCTGCCACACCCACCAAACCATGCCATGCCCACCAAGCCATGCTCATAGAACTGGTAGTAAAAATTTTTGAATCCCATCAGTGCCTGGAGCCCTCGAGTCACAGAGAGAAATAAAAAATAGGTGTCGATTCTGATCTTTTAGAGGATGCAGGATAAAATCTGTGCTTGAAGAGACAGAAACAGCGCTTTGTGTTTTAAGAATAGATAGTACATTGTAGAGTAGGGATTTTAGCAGGGGACTACAAGATGAGAGCAAAAATGTTGAACTTTCTTTCCATCCCTGATTTAAAGAAAATCACATTTTCTTGCCGACAATTCATTTTAGAGGGAAAAATACCCGACTGCTGTAATTTGCATGAAAATTGAAATTTCTGAAATTGATGTAGGAGATGTCCAGGCTGAGACAGAAGGCGGAGTCAAATGTATCATCAGTTTAGAGTTGCTACCCTTCCATAAGAAACCTAAGACCAGTTCCTCTTGAATTCTGTTGACTCTTATCTAGTGCCAAATTTGCCTTACTTTTAGTAGATTAGATTCTTGTGTATGGGTAGCATTTAATAAACATGAAATGCTTTGAACTAATCCCTGATCCTAGTTACTTGAGCCTGACAATTAATTTAGAAACCAAAGGAACCCTACATGTAATTAAGGCAAAATTAGGTTTGGTCCTATATTATGTAAACTACTGTTTCTTAACTTTGGAAACTTTAAAATATGGAGAATTCTGGGAGACAAAACAAAGCAAAAAAATAGGCCCTGTCCTTTGTGCTTTGTAATCAAAACATGGGATAAGATATTAAAGTATCAATTAAGGAGAAATATGATTATACAAAAGAGGGGAAATTTCTGATTAAAAAAACCAAGCAGAGAAAATACAATGATTTCAGTAAATTTTAGGCATCTGGATTAACTGTTGTAAAGGAATTTAGAGATGATCCTGGACTGAAACCACTGCTAAGAGGGAAGCAAAGAACATGCCATTAAGGAGAAACTCGGAGAAGCGATGTCACAGTTCAATATTTGAAAGAAAGGTGAGAGAGAATTTCAAGATAATTTCGCCTTGATTTTGTTTGGTATAAAGATGAAACAGACAGAAACTCAAGACTGGCTTTCAAGACTGACATCAGGTAGGCCGGTTCAAAGAAAAGACACATCAGGAATTTCAGGAATGCTACTTTATTGTTGCATCATCAACAACTAACCAATAACTTAGTGTATTTCTTCCCTCTCCTTTTACAGTCCTTTCATATCTTCCTCAAGGCCATCTGTAACTCGTTTAAAACTGGAACAGAAATTTAATAGCAAGGATGACTTCCAGGTACTAGCTGATAATGAATGAGTTCACATTATCTTCATAGCTAAAGCACACAGAGCATGTCAATGTGCTAAAAATGACTTACATAAGTTGCTCAAGAGAAGATCATCTTTCTTAAAAGCTATTAATAAAACACAGTTCACAGGAAACTGCTAGGGATCAGAGAAACACTTTTAATGGCACTATGAAGTTAAACGGACTTGCTGGAGAACTGGTTTGTCTGAACATTTGAGTTGTCCAGTCAGGATTTAAAAGAAGCCATTTTTGCCCTGAATATTTCACTGCAAAACTATTCAGGCTAAGAGAGATTGGATCGAAAGATATATTGCAGTCATTCTAAGTGTCTACTAGCTTGATCCGATAATCCCCAAACTGCCTGATAACAGTCCAGCAAATTCAGCTTGTGCTGGCAGTCATTTTGATAGCTGGAGCTACGGGCCAAGATATCTTTAAAAAAACGCCAATGTTGGTTAAATTGGAAGGAATCTGATTTATGCCCTTTTCTATTGCACCTCTACGTTTGGCATGCTTGCTTGTCAAATATATACCTTTACTTTTTCTTGCAAATATATACTTCAGAGCACACTGTGATTAGATAATATGGAGGTTAACCTATGGAGTTAAAAGCATCTCTTGCTGTAGGAATCCCTACACAAGAGACACTTGTGTAATTGAGAGACAATGTGTCTCTTGCTGTTCGAATCCCTAGTGCCATGTAACCGAGTGAGTTCCCATTACTTGTCCCAGCTTCTGCCAACCTAGCAGCTCAAAAGCATGTAAAAAATGCAAGTAGAAAAATAGGGACCACCTTTGGTGGGAAGGCAACAGTGTTCTGTGCGCCTTTGGCGTTTAGTGATGCTGGCCACGTGACAACGGAGACGTCTTTGGACAGCACTGGCTCTTCGGCTTTGAAACAGAGATGAGCACCACCCCCTAGAGTTGGGAACGATTAGCACATATGTGTGAAGGGAACCTTTACCTTTACCTTTACCTTGCTGTAGGAAGGAATTGCTTTGGGTGTTTTTTCAAGCAGAGTTCCGGGGATTCTTTAATTAGATTTTTTTTTAAAAAAAAATGGTGGTCACAAGATGCTGCTTAAGAGTCTGCCGTTATAGGGAAAATTTATACAAAGTCAGAATGTTTTCAATAGTGAGAGGGTCAATTAAAAACTGAGTGGGTATCCTACAATATATCAGAAATTCAGATTCAGCAATATGGAGAGATGCCTCAGGGTACCATGCGCAGACAAATCCATTGTGAAAAGTCACTCTGAAGTAGAAATGCAAAAAAACAAACAAACAAAACAAAACAAAAAACAAAAAAATAAAACCCTATCTGGGACTAATTTTCAGCCTTTGTTTTAATACTCAGACTGCAATCATATTTTTCCTGGGAATACTTGAAAATGATGTGACTTGCTTCTGAATAAACATGCTTAGGGTTACCCTATTCATGGATTCAACTTCTACTATACTTAATGATTTCTCTCCCTCACCTTCTCTTTCATTCTAAATTTGCAGATCAACTCCTAACTCACTCCCATGGCTACTGAAAAGCAAATATTCTCAGGGCAGAAAAGAAAAACAGACATTTAGAATATCAAACTAAAAATAAAATATGCGTGTAAATAAATAGGTTTAGGCCAGGATAGGAAAAAAACTAAACAAAACAATTTTCTCCAAGAAGTATTCCACTTAATATCAAACCACAAACTGCTTTCCTTTAATTTTAACATTTTAATATCCTGACTCTGGTAAAGAATAAGTTGTAATTTCTTCTGTGTGACACCCTTCTAGTACATCAGTTTTCTCTTATTGAGGCTAAACATATCTAACTCCTCTCTCTTCACAGGGCTCAAGTTTCTGTGTTCCTGACCATCTTTTCTGCCCTTTTCTGAATCAGTTACAGTTCTTCTGAATTAGAGGTGTGGAAAATGTTTTGAATTCAAACCTTTTCAAGCTTGAAATGGGCTTTTTCAATGATTCAGGAAGTGTTTTAAGCTTGGAACAAGCCTGATTTGAGATTGAAGCATTCACAATAGTTAAAACAACTGCTTCAGGCTTAACTTTCTGCACATCGTTATGCTGCACTTCTCTTAATTGTGGTATCTGACTAAAACAGAATAAAATGGAAGCCGATGCATTGGAAGCAATACTTTTGTAGATGTACTCTAAAATTTCACTTGCCTTTCTGAAGATTACATGGCCCCGCTGATTCAATCAGCCTGCAATCAACTGCCAATAGTGCTTGATTTACAACCATTTATTTAGTGACAGTTCAAAATTACAACGTCACTGAAAAAAGTGACTTATGATGGTTTTTCACACTTACGACCATTGTAGCATCCCCACGATCATGTAATCAAAATTTAGATGCTCGACAACTGGCGTGTATCTACGGTGGTTGCAGGTCCCTGGCTCACCAACTCACAAGCAAAGTCAATGGGGAAGCACAATTCACTTAACAACGGTGTTACTAACTGAACAATTGTAATGACTCAGTTAACAACTGTGGCAAGAAACTCCATAAAACGGGGCAAAATTCACTTAACAAATGTCTCACTTAGCAACAGAAATTTGGGGGTCAATTGTGGTTATAACTTGAGGATTACCTGTATTACTCCAAGACCTTTTTCGCAAGTATTGTAACTAAGTCAGGTCATCACTATATGTTCATTAAATGAAGAAATTTTCATCTGTCAATCAAAACCATTCCCAATTTTATTTCTGTCTTATTCACATAATAACCATCCCATCCGATTTATGCTACCTGCAACCTGGATCACAATTTCCTTCATTCCTCTGGCTGAATCTTGTAATAAAAATATTGAAAGACTGTAAGCTCCATTTGTGATTTTTCAGATACTCCACTCCAAATATGTACTTCTAGCTTGGTGAATAACTTAAGAGCAGTCTTTGAGTATGGCTTGAGGCCAGCTATGTACCCACATATGTAAATGCTATGTGTCTAACTAACCTGTAACTGGTTTGCTTATCAAACTATTTTGAAGTGATTTGTCAAACGCTTTGCTAAAATCCAAACTAAAGACATCCTTTCAAGCATGTTTATTCAAAGGGCAGTACAAATCTTTTAGCTTGCTTTCATTCCTGCAGCACCACTAATATTTTTCCCCTCAACTTTATGAACCCAGTTTCCATAACATTTTTCCTAGCATAAGTGTGCATTTAAATTGCAAATTTCCTAGCCACAATGACAATTAATTCAAGGCCACAGAAATAAATTATACATCTTTTCCCTGGTTAAACTGGGGATCAAGGATCTCAGATGAGTATATTGTTAAAAGTGGTTGTTGTTTTTTTCTTGTTTCTAACCCTTGACTTCTTTATAATGATAGGTCAATGTTTCTTCTAGCATTGAATATCTCAACGACAGTAATTTAACAGAATACCAGAGTTGGAAGGGCCCTTGGAGGCCTTCTAGTCCAACCCCCTGCACAAGCAGAAGATCCCTATACCACTGGTGAAATCTAAAATCTGTTACTACCGGTTCTGTGGGCGTGGCTTGGTGGTGGTGGGGTAATGTGACTGGGTGGGCATGGCCATTTTTTTTCTTTTAAAACCATTCTTTTTACAATCTCTTCGGCGAAGAGGTTGTTAAAAAATGCTTTCAAAAGGCTCTGACGATCCCAGTTGAGTTGCCTGATCAGCAGAGGCTTTTTTTCTTTTAAAAGCCTCTGATGATCAGGCAACTCAGCTTGGATCGTCAGAGGCATTTAAAAGAAAAAAAGCCTCTGCTGATTAGGTAACTCAGCTTGGATTGTCAGAGGTTTTTAAAAGAAAAAAAAAACCTCTGTGACCAGGCAACTCAGCTGGGATCGTCAGAGGCTTTTAAAAGCATTTTTTCTACAACCTCTTCAGAGAACCTCTGAAGAGGTTGTAGAAAAAAATGTTTTCAAAAGCCTCTGACGATCCCAGCTGAGCCGTGCGATCATCAGAGGCTTTTTTTTTTTACTTTTAAAAGCATTTTTTTGGCTGAAGAGGTTGTAGAAAAAATGCTTTTAAAAATTAAAAGAAAAAGCCTCTGATGATTGTGTGGCTCAGCTGGGCATGGGGGGGGGGCAGGGATTTTTGCTACCGGTTCTCCGAACACCCGCCTCCATTGCTACCGGATCAGGCGAACCGGTCCAAACCAGGAGCATTTCACCCCTGCCCTATACCACAGGAGTATCAAACTCGATTTCATTGAGGGCCGCATCAGGGTTGCGTTTGCCCTCGGAGGACTATGTGTGTGTGTGGCTGGGATGGGCGTGGTTATGGTGGGCGTGGTCATAGTAGATGTGCCCGGGGTGGGCATTTGACACAGGCACAAGATATATTTTTTCCCTTCTCTTCTTTCTTTTTATAGTTCTTTATTATAACATTTTAATACATTTTTCCTATCGCTTCTACCAGATATTACGGGCAAACATTTATTACCTAGTCTTCATACTCTGCTAAACTTTTTATTTCTAAATTTATACCCCATTGTTTAATAGTAAATTGCTTTTCCAGCAGAAAAGCTATTTATACTATTGTATTTTTATTATTCAACTAATAATAAAAATACAATAGCATAAATAACATGATAATATAAGATCTAACAGCAGAGGTAAATTTCCAGGATAGTAAATAGAAATGGCTGTCAATTATAGAGTGTTGACTGTAAATTAAATGGACCTACAGTGTGTAAAATCTGGCATTAAACTGTAGTATTAACATAGGATGTTGCTTGTTTTCGATCCAGATCAGGCACTTACTGGAAGCCACTTATTTGTGACCCAGTCCAATCCAGTCCTCCTGCAGCACTCTGCCAGCCAAAAACGGGCTGCATGGAGGCCCTGGGAGGCCTCTGGGCAGCCCATTTTTGGCCTCCCCAGCCTCCAGAAGCACTCTGCCAGCCAAAAATAGGTTGCGCAGCCCATTTTTGGCAGGCAGAGAGCTGCTGGAGACCGGGGAGGACGAAAATGGGCCGCGGGGGGGGGCGCATGCAGTTCCCCATGGCACATTTTGTCTGGCAGAGGCACTGTGGGCCGGTCCTTTGATATTTCCAGGCCAGCCCCACGGGCTAGATTTAAGCACCCCTGCTATATCATTTCAGACAAATGGTTGTCCAACCTCTTATTTAAAAACTCCGGCAACTTCTGGAGACAAGACATCCCACTGATTAATTGTTCTAACCATCAGGAACATTTATGACGCAAACTATTATTTTTAATAAACTTTTCCAGCCCCTTTCCATCATATTGCTCTAAAAGGTTACTAACCACTCCATCCTGGAAATGCTTCTTGAGTTGCTTCAGCATCACAGTCAGTTTTTTGGATTGTACTCCACTATAAGCCAGCAGCATGCTGCCAAATTGGCGTTCTGTGATCCGATCATTTACAGGGTCATGCCTTTCAAACTGGAAGACAAAAGGGGAAGGAGAGAAGTTACCTAGAACTGCATGGATTCACCTGCTCATGTTATATCAATGTTGTTTATCCAGAAGTTCTCTTCCATGTGAAATCGGTGCATCAACAAAAATAGCAAGGAGCAGACAAAAGGGTCAGAAAAGGAATGCTAACTGCATTAAACGCCATCGTCAACACTCCTATATTTTTAATTACAACATTAGTGTGCATTTAATATACAACATAGGTATAAAGTTGATATTAATACTCAGGAATGTAATTATCTTGTATATTTAATGGAAATTAGAAAAGAACCACCAAAGTGAGCATTAGTATTTCTTCTGAGGTATGAATGACTCTCATCTTAAGATTCTTAGTAAAATACTGCAAGATGAAATTTTGTTAGAGACACACTCTTTCTTACAGTAACAAAATATTAATGTATTAAAGCCTCAGATAGCTCACAGGCTAGATAGCCTGTTATTAACATTCAGCTGTCTGCAATTATTGCAAGTTCGAGGCTCAAGGTTGACTCAGCCTTCCATCCTTTCTAAGGTAGGTAAATTGAGGACCCAGTTTGAGGGGGCAATAAGCTGACTTTGTATAAATATACAAAAAGTATGAAGGCTATTGCTTAACGCATTGTAAGCCGCCCTGAGTCTCCGGAGAAGGGCGGCATATAAATCTAATTTTAAAAAATATGTTGGTAATATATTCGTAATAAATACTTTAACTGTCTTGGGATTCTTATTCCATGCAATCTCTTACAGATAACCACTCTAATGCGGGGGGGGGGGGGGGGGGCTTCAAAAATTTTACCAAGGGGTTCTCTGCCCAGTTGCTGGGTGGGCATGGCTATGGTGGGCATGGCCTAGTCGGCCTCCTGCACCACGGCTTAAGGGGGGTAGGACGCTCAAGGAAACCCTCCGGAGGGTGAAAATGGCCTCCCCAGGCTCTGGAGGTCCTCTGGAGGAACTTCCTGAACTTCTAGTAGGTCCTTTTTTCGCCCTTCCCGAGCCCCCACGCATATCCTGCACTTACCTGCATCCAAAATGAGCTGTGTGAGGACTCCTGGGAGAGGTGGGGTGGGTGGGGCCAGCCAGGAGTGGGATTTAGGGTTCTCTGAACTGCACAGAATCCTAGCTAGAGGTTCTCCCGAACCCCTGCGAACTTCCAGCAGTCCATCTCTGCTCTAATGTGAGTATAATATAAAAGGAGGTCTCTTCAATTTCAATGGATGGCAGACTTTAAATCTTAAATATGGGGGCAAGGTTAATATTCATAAAATGCATGTTTCTCTAGAGTATTGTATTTTAGAGGGAATTTTATGCATGCACCAACAAAATGTTTGCAGAAATGTACTGCAATGTGTTGTAAATTTTGGGGGGAGGGGTGCTTTTTTAACAACTACTATTTATCTTCATTAACCTTTCAACACATCAGTTCAAAAGATAAGATGAATCTTCAAGGTTTCCACGATCTCTTTCTCACATCATTCAGAGACAGGAAAACTTTGAAGCACTTAAAAACGTTTCTCCAATCTCCTCCTCCTCCTCTTCTTCTCCTTCTCCTTCTCCTTCTCCTTCTCCTTCTCCTTCTTCTGCCATATCCGTCATCAGACATTGGCGATCATGTTGGCAATCCTATTTTTGTCAACAGCCATATGAAAAACTGCTGCTGAGTTCCCTTAGATTTTGAAGCCATAATGTTCTTCTTCTCCCTGGACCTCGTTTGCCTTCAATCTTTCCCTGGAGGATTAAGTGAAGGATGCCATATTTTTCTGGGTGTAGCATCACATATCCAAAATAGTCTAACTTTCGCTTTTTAATGGCTTTGATGATTTCCCTTTGCTTTCCCAGGCAGCTTATCACCTCCTCATTTGTGACTTTGTTAACCCAGTTCATACGTAACAACCCTTCTGTAAATCCACATTTCAAATGCTTCTCGTTTCTTCAAGTGGTTTTCTGTCAGAGACCAACTCTCTACTCCGTAGAGCAGGATAGAAAAGATGTAACATCTGACAAGCCTGATTTTCAGTCTTAGGCTTATGTTGTGACAGCAGAAGACCTTTTTCATTTTGAAGAATGCTCTTTGAGCTTTCTCTGTCTTTGTCTTTACTTCACTGATCATGTCCCAGCTTTCATGTAAATTAAAACCGAGATACGTGATCCTTTCAACTTTTTCTAGTGGTATTCCTTCTGAATTTATCAGTGGTAAATTAATGAGTTATTTGCTGAAAACCATGATCTTGGTTTTTGAAGTGTTAAGCTTCAGTCTTTCAATCTTTTCCAACATATATTTTCCAATCTTTTAAATAATTTAAATGAAAGGGGGGGGGGAGTAAAATCTAGTTATTCTTTAATAACATCCAAATCAGCTCAATTTAATCTTGATTGGTCTTCAATTAATTGCTGGTATTCACAAAAATTTTCTCCTTTTGAGGAGTAAAAAATTGCCAATGAAAATACATGATACAGAAATAAAGATGATGTTAATGTAATAACCTGCCCTTCAGATGTTTGCCTTCACACTGTCAAAACCTTTCTGGAATAGTATTATAGCATTTAAATAAGCCTGCAAATTAATCCAAATTCCTTTCGACTGGTTGTAATTTTTCACTCAATCTGACAGCATGTAAGATCTCCTAAATTTCACAGATCTATCAAAAATTCAACAATCAAGACATGCCAAGGTCAAAAGGGACAAAGATTGCAGAAGCATGCTATGTAAACCTTATGTCTCAATGAGTTTTTTTTAAAAATGTTATCTATATTTAACAAAGAAAGTCAGCTAGTGTAGGTCAGTGATGGCTAACCTCTTTGCCGTCATGTGCCAAAAGTGGGGGGAGCGCGTGGAGCTTGCCCATGTGGGTGCCCATTCCCATAATTCAATGCGCCCCGCCCTTGCACATGTGCACACGTGCGCCCCCTGCTTTTAGCACATGATGGCATGGTGGGCCCAGTAGGCCCGTTTTTCACCCTGCCCAGACTCCAGAGGCTTTCTAGGAGCCTGGGGAGGGTGAAAATGGCCTTCCTCACTCCCCCAGAGGCCCTCCGGAGGACGGAAACAGTCCATTTCCCAACTTCCGTGGGACCAAAAGGCCCAAAAATCAGCTGGCTGGTGCACACTTGCATGCTGGAGCTGAGTTTTTGCAAGGCTCATGTGCCCAGTGATATGGCTCTGTGTGCCACCTGTGGCACCCGTGCCATAGGTTCGCCATCACGGGTGTAGGTCTTAAGCACCAACCTATAAGCCTGGAGGCTGTTAGTTCTACTTCTGCCTTGTAGATGAAGCCAGCTGGGTGACTTTGGCTCACTTTTTCTCAGACATAGAAGAACGCAATGGCAAACCACTTCTAAAAATATTGCCATGAGTAAAGACTGACTCACTAGTACAATGACACAACAAACATTCAACAGACGAAAGCTTGAAACTGGGGTCCTAGACAGGTGGCAGTACCCTCCGTAATACTGAATGGATCAGTGGTCTAAAGTGTAATAAGCCAGGTTTGGGATATAAATAAAAAATGTCCTTTAAAATGCTTTTCTTTCTCTTGAACCTGAAGCACTACAATATCTCACCCAGTTTATATTTAATTCTAACAAGGCATAAGTTATAACTTGCAGTCAAAGAAGTGAAGAGAGGCAGAATGGACGGGAAATAAGACCTAGCTTTAAATAACTGGCTTTGATTCTACGTGCACCAAGGCCCTGCCTCCTGGATGTATTGTTAACAGGCCAGATGACTTGTTTGTATGCCCTTGAATTAGATGTTTTAATAGCTTTTTTTAGTGTTTTAATAGTTTTAAAGAAAGAGTCATGGTGATGCAGTGGTTAAATTGAAGTACTGCAGACTCACTCTGCCCCCAGCCAGAAGTTCAATCTTGACCGGCTCAAGGTTGACTCAGCCTTCCATCCTTTTGGTAAAATGAGGACCCAGATTGTTGGGGGCAATATGCAAAGATGTGTAAACCGCTCGGAGAATACTATAAAGGTATTAAGAAGCGGTATATAAGTCTAAGTGCTATTGCTATTTTTATTGTTTTAAAATATTTTAGATATCTTAATTGGAATATGTGTTTCTCAATGGTGAGCTGCCCTGAGTTGTTGAGCAGTTATAGAAAGAAAGAAAGAAAGAAGAGAGAGAGAGAGAGAGAGAGAGAGAGAGAGAGAGAGAGAGAGAGAGAGAGAGAGAGAGAGAGAGAGAAAGAAAGAAGCAAATAAATAAAAATACTATCATCCCCACCATGTACACCTGTGACAGCAGGACACTCAAACAACATTTATTTCTGCTTTCTTAAATAAATGTGTGTTTTTTTCCTTTAAAATGTTTTCAGAAATGTAAGCACATTTCTACTTCTAGGGTCCCTGGGTGTTAACATTTTCGTCTATAAAGAAAGCTAAATTGATCTGTTATGCTCCTTATTGCTTGTCACAGACCAAAAAATACCTTCTTTCGTGGCCGATCACTCAACATCAAAAAAGTGGTCGATAAAGAAATTTCACTCAATCCTCTAGGATTTATTTGCATAATACAATTTAACTGAGATTTGAATAATACTTAATAATGGGACTTAATAGAAGAGATCTTAAAGCCTTTGTAAAATTTGAAGCCTCTATTGCACAAAAGATAAAAAGGAAGGAAACAGTGATGAGTTCAGAGTCTAAATCACATTAAAACAATAGTGAATAAATGTCATTTTTCAATGTAGCTTTTGTACTTTCCAATGAGCTTATCATCTAATCAGCAAGGCCATTTTTTTTTTAAAAAAAAGAACAAGACAGAAGACAATACTTTTGGGAAGCTTCAAAACTTTAAGCGTGCTATATCCTTGTATTATTTTATTTTTAATTTATTTGTAGATTCTAAAAACATAAGAATTACCGATCTTAGGAAGAACTCCACTGTCAGGGCAAAGGATGGGAATGTGCCATTATTGCTGTTGAACAACTGGGCATCGGGAATCATTGCTGGTCTACGGACAAGTCATTCAGTTGCCTACCTTCTGCCCATCTTAAGCTTGTGAAATATAGAAAGATGGTTTTGTGTAAAAAATTGGTACTTGCAAACCAAGAAAAACCTTTCACTGTTTCAGTTTCTTGCAACTTTCTTCAGACGTGCTTTTTCAGGAGGCAACAGGACTTTCTTCTTTTTCCTTTGAAGACGTTTCACTTCTCATCCAAGAAGCTTCTTCCACTCTGACAGGATAAATTTCCAGAGGAAAAAAAATGCAGATTACAGGAACCAGGAGCGCTGCTCAGGTGAAACTGAGGACATAGATAAACCTCCAAGTGCTTCAGCGACCCTCCAAAAGGATGCAAATGACTACAAGAAATATAAGTCCTTCAATTCCCCACTATGCTGTCAGAGCTGAAGAAGCTTCTTGGATGAGAAGTGAAATTTCCTCACAGAAAAAAACAAGAAAGTCCAGTTGCCTCCTGAAAAAGCACCTTTGGGACAACCATGACCTGGATGACTGAGAAGCTCTACAAACGTTTTTCAGAATTAGTCTGATAGCACCTTTTCATACTGTTAGGCTATGGTGTAAGCCTAACAGGTTGTCCAGGCAATATATGGACAATACATGTGTTCTATGACGTTAACATGAATATGTATTATATGACTTTAAGTAGTACTGCTGAGTCATTGTAATGCTGAGTCACTATATCCTAATTGGTTAAGCTCTGTTGTAACTGTATTTAAGAAGGGAGCTGAAATGTAGTCATTGATGTTATGCTACCATTGTGTGTGGTGGTGCTCTCATCGTGGATGGATATGCTACCATCGTGGTTTGTTACCAGCGTGAACGTGTTATTATTACCTACTACTGTTTTGTATGGTAAGAAGATTTTTGTATCACTGGACTGATTTAACTGGCAAAGACTTGGATTGATTAAAGACTATGAGATTGTTTTGATAAACCAGTTTGTATGTATTTCATTCATTGCTCTCAGCGCCGTTTTCCTGTGCTCTATACTCTGCTGGTTGGTTAACACAACAATATCCTTAACACATACTGATCATTTTATTAAAAGGGGTAAATGTTCAAAATTTAATAAAATTACTTCTTCAGAAAAGTTGCTATTAGTCTGTATGACTCACTTAAAAACTGTACTGGTTCAACAGCTATGACCAAAAAGGTCCTAAAATTGGGCACAATTTACTTAACCATTTTGCTTAGCAATGGGAACTCTGGTTCCAATTGTGGCCATGTCAAAGACTGTCTGTATGGCTAAGATTGAAGACTTGTGAAAACAAGGCTAATTATGGTCCTTTGGTTTTATTACCTGCCACCAATCTACAAGGCCTGTCCTTCAGAGGTATCTCATTTTGTTAAAGGGAGCACACCATATTTTAGCATAAAGATAGGTGTAGAATAACCCTGGAAGCTTTGAAAGAAGTAGGAAATGGTGGAACAAAAACTCTAAAAATGATAGATCTGTCTGGGTGTACAAGCATCAGCATTTGGGAAACAGCTCCTGTCTGCTCCAATTACTATAAAACAGCAAAATCAGGGAAAGCTTTTCACAGCTTGAAGAAGAACAGAGAAAACAAAATAAAACAAAAAATACTTCTTCTCCAATAGTTCCCATTTCACGTGAGAACTACAAAATTTCCAGGAGCCTGGACGCTACATAGAAGATGAAATCCAACACCGCAATCTGATACTGATATTTAATTTGCTTTGTATTCCAAAGTATCAATAAAAAAACAAGAGGAGGCAGACACGCACAAAAATCAGCAAAGAAACATCATAAACAAAGCAAAGTGTTGCTTAGAGAGGCCCTGAGCTGCCAGTTGTGCTTCATGGACCTCAAAAACAGCTGCGATTTCTGGAGTCAGGCAGGGCAAAGATATTTTGGAGAGGGCCCCCGTGGGGCTACTAGGAAACCACTGGTTTTCCACAGTCCTTTTTCTACTCATCATCCCCAATTATTCTTTCAAACGAGAAATGATAAGCTAAGATAACCTTTACTGTCACTTTTTTAATAAAGGGAGACTTTATTGGGGTAGACCAGGTGCTTTGACAGAAAAAAACACTTAATCTCTCCCCTGGCTCAGCTGATAAAGGGAGAAGAATTTGTGGCTCAGAGGTTAATACAACTGCCTAATATGCAGGCAGCCCAAGTTCGAATCCGAGTAAGGGTATGGCTAGCTGATGAGAGCTAAATAGCTTGAAATAGATCTATACTAGTCTCCCTTTATTTCTTTATTAGCAAATATAAATTTGATACAAAACAGTTTGTCATGATAGCGACTGCCTGAGGGCTCCTGGATTGGAGCTTAAAGGTGAAAGGGAAGCAGTATGCTCCCTCCCATATTGGGGTAGACCAGATGCTTTGACAGAAAAAACACTATATACGTGTGTGTGTGTGTGTCTAACTGATGAGGACCAATCAGTCCAAAATAGATCTATATTAGTCTCCCAAAAGGCAGCAAAATGCATACTTGCTGTTTGAAGAAGCCTAGGATAGTGGATGTGATTTCACTGAGCTATGGCTGCAATTTGAGAAACTTGGTTTACGAAGGAAAATACCAGGTTGAAGAAAAATACACACACACATATATACACACATGTATATGTATAAGTATGTGCCTGCCTTCTCTGAAATTGACAATCATCTATTTTGTTTTACATATCATTGGGGTAATTTTGCTGTATGATGATAAAACATTCATAACTTTCCTCTTGGAGGAAAGTTCTTCTGGAAATCTTACCAAATGGGTTAATTTTCTGATACTTGGCTTTCCTTGGACAGCTTCATCTTGCAACAGAGCCAGAAGCTGCATTCTTTCCAGAGTGACTATAAACAATGTCTTCACAGAGCCTCTTACGCTTTTCAGTTTACCTACAGAAAGGCTACAGAAAGCCTTGAAATGAACCAAGAATACCAGGCTCCATTAAAGAAAATTGAATTCAGTCACTTATCTTTCTACCCCAAGATAAGTCTGATGGACAGAAGCCACGAAGAGTCTCCTAACAAAGACATGGCATCTGCAGGGCTGGGAGGAGGACAACAAAAGCAGTGTCATGTTTTCACAGTGCAATCCCCTTTTCTAAGCGTGGTACACAAAACTCCATCCATATAGTAAAAAGGCAGAAATTCAAGGAAAAAAAATGCTTTCTCACCAAATTAGCAAGTATCCTGCAGATACTCACAAGCAAAGATATTTGCATCTCAGTTTGTTTAACAGAAGGTTCCATAGTCAAGTTAGGTTGTTAAATTTAACAACACCTATATTTTACCATTAATCGCCTTTTCACATTATTTTTTCTTAACTTACCCAGCCTACTCTATTTCTGACATTCAAAAGTTTTTTCAAAATGTAAACCATGTCACAGCATACTGTCAAACCATGCAAAATCCCCCAAAGTTTTTGAGAAACCAAACCAGAATTCCTTAACCCTCATAAGGCTACATCTCCAACCTTCAAATTTGACAACTGATCCAAAAAGACACCCTGATTAGTAAAGTCAAGAGCAGCTAGGATTCACAAAAGCACTGATAAAATTACGCTTCCTATCCCACCATGATTAAAATATTCTCTTTTGTAAATTCAACTTAATCTTGATCAGAATAAAACCCTAAGCACGCATTACCCTCTGTGTGCTTTTAGACAAAATTAAAGAATTATGGCAGAGCATTTTTGAAATAATAATTTTGTCCAGGAAAAAGTCACTGGAATAAGCTATTAAAAGCACCACTGGTAACTTCAAAACTTAAATTAAAAGGGGGGCGGAAATGAAGTAGCAGCCTAATATGAAAAACATAGTTTTTCTGTTATGCAAAGGAAGAAGAAAGTGACTCTTTCAGCTAATAGTTGAACACACAGAGAATTATTAGCACGGAGACCTAGGGAATTAATAAAGATAAAATACAATAAGGTAAGTAAGCACCACTAGGAAAATCCACCTCACCCTATTAAAAGATAAAACCTATTATGGAAGTGAACTGCTGCAAGCTTATCTCCAATTCTCAGCATGATGTCTTTTCTTTAACATCACCAATGCAAACTCGGTTCAGGATCAGTTTGAAAAAACCTATAATATTATTTTAAAAAGCAATGTCAAGGACACAGAAAAGTGTTCAGTCCCCTAGATTTCAACTTCTGACCCCAAGAATGGCAGTTTGTAGCCCTGATGCTAGCAGTTAGAAACTTGAAGGGAGAGCCAGTTTGGGTGCTAGCCTAGAAACCAGGAGACCAGGAGTTCTAGTTTCATATTAGACATGAAAATCAGCTGGGTGACCTTGGGCTAGTCACTTTCTCTCTGCCCAACTTACCTGACATGGTTGTTGTTGTGGAGAAAACAGGAATACAGGTAATTGTTCTGACTCAGTCTTAGCAGAAACAAGAAACAGACTTCTTGTCATGAAAAGAACCTCTTTATCTACCTCTTGTGAATTAATTGTATTCACCCACCGAAAAGTCCAGGCAATAGTCCTTCAAGGACTTAACTGTAGTAACAGACCTTATCAGTTCCTTGCGTAATTTCAACGCCATGAGCTCCCAGCCGAAAGTCTGCAAATTAAGTTCTAGCAAGCAGTCTTTGTGGCACGAAACACAATGAGCAAAATCTTCAGAAATACGAACTGTTGTCTCCTACAACAAACATTCCCCTTTCCTTCTATTAATTCCCTAGCCAGGAAGGGACCATTAAGCGTCCATGTGTGTTTTGCTTCCTGAATAGATTCCTTGTCCTCTGTTGTTCACCTCTCTTAACTGCTCTACACATATGTGCATCTGGAACAGGCCCCAGATATTCTTCCTCCTCACTTATCTCAGCCTCCAAAGGCAGCTGCCTCTCCGGTGGCTGGGAAATGTTGGATGGTCTTGGCTCTATCTCTGCGTCCAACACAGAGCATCCATCAGAGCCTTCCCCAGACTCCAGAACTGGCCCAAGTTCCTCCCAAACCTCCTCATCGTCCAAGTCTGCCTCCAGCTCCGCTGGCAGGCCACAACAGTAATCCTCAACTTACACCTACTCATTTAGTGACCATTTGAAGTTACATCAGCACTAAAAAAGAGGACTCACAAATGTCCCTCACACTTATGACTGGTTACAGCATCCTCATGATCATGTGATTAAAATTTGGGTGCTTGGCAACCCGCATGAATTTATGACAGTTGCGGTCATGTGATCGCCTTCTGCAACCTTCACGGTTGGCTTCTAACAATGGAAGTCAGTGAGGGAAGCCAGATTCACTTAATGACCATGATTCACTTAACTGCAATGATTCACCCAACAGCCATGGCTAGAAAAGTGGCAACATTGGGCATGATTCACTTAACAATCACTTTGCTTAGCAACTGAAATTCTAGTCTCAGTTCTGGTTGTAAATCAAGGACTACTTGTATCATGTATGTTTGCTGCCTTGAATTACTATAAAATAAGACAGATGGGATAAAAATTTAATAAATAAATACATAAACAAACAACAAACGCATCCTTCTGGGGAGAGAAACCAAGCACATTAGAAGCCCAGTAAAGTAATGAGGGGGGAAAAAAATTAGGAGTCGGTTGGATCAGGGGTGGGTTCTAATTTTTTTTACTACTGGTTCTGTGGGCGTGGCTTATTTTGTGGGCATGG
Organism: Masticophis lateralis; assembly: GCA_030761175.1. Lineage (NCBI taxonomy): Eukaryota > Metazoa > Chordata > Lepidosauria > Squamata > Colubridae > Masticophis > Masticophis lateralis. The sequence continues at coordinate 77,575,205 of JAUDYJ010000005.1, read as the reverse complement.
CTTGATGGTCATGTGACAATTATTTAGGATTTAGCAGAGGAACTGGTCTACCAGGCTTTTAACTGCTTGCAGAGTTATACCGATCTACCCATTTATTTTTGCAGGCACTGATCTACTCATGTATTTTTGCAGGCACCGGTCTACTCATTTGTTTTCTTTTAACACTGATCAGCTGTAGGGTGGCCCTTTGAAGCCACACAGCAAGAGTTTAAACAGTTTTTTTCCTCTAGCCATCAGCTGGGACTCAGGAGGCAGCAATAGATTGGGGGTGGGGCCAAGTAAAAGGTAAGAATAAGGTGGGGGTGAGAGGGGCGCAGGGGGTCGGGGGGAGCAGAACCAGTTTGGTGATGTCATATCATCACCGCTACCGGCTCGGTAGAACTGGGCCGAACCGGGAGGAACCCACCAATGGGTCGAATGGCATCAGAGATGGTGAAACTTCATGATCTACTTAAGAGTTTGGTTGAAAGTTTTGGTTTTGAGAAGTGAGAAGAAAATGACAGTCTCTAGTATCTTGGCACCAAAATTATAATGGGTAGTAAATGAGTTGAAACTACGCTTCCTGCTGATAGCAGGATATCATGGATGCCCATTTCTTGGGAACTGTTTTGGACATAGATCATTGACCTCAGAAAACTACTGCAGCCTGCAACTGAACAGCAGAATTAATTATGGTCATCAGCAGATTCCAGGAGTTTAACGAGCAATTTAAACAGTTATGTACACCACCGTTGCACTCTTAGCTTCAAAGCCATGCATAAAATAGAACAGAATTGTTTATTGGCCAAGTGTGATTGGACACACAAGGAATTTGTCTTCGGTGCATAGGCTCTCAGCGTACATAAAAGATATAAGTGATAAATCATGATCGTAGTCATCATAAATACATACATCATGACTCATAAGAGACATAACTTAGTCTGATAGAGGTAGCCTAGCATTGTTTCTTTTTTGCTTACAAGCCCCTTCTGTACTTTTAGGAAAAGAGAAAATATTTCTCAAACTAGAAAGTGTAACGAACCCCCCCCCCCCCAAATACTGAATATACAGGGTTAGTTTTATTAGCAACTGGGCATGCTATGAGAAAACCCTGTGCTCTGTCTCTTTCTCACAGAATGTCAAGACACTGTTGACAAGAAATCCCTCGACTAGTTCTGGCTGCCAATCAAAGATCAAACAAGCTCGCGAAGGGAAGCAAATGCCACTTTAAAAGTCAACGGGCAGCCCACCCATCCATGAGATTCTTTCCTCTTCACAGTAGCTGTTGCACTAAGATGACAAAGTGAGTTTGCTATCAGGTGAATATATGGAGGAAGTTGATTATCCCCAAATTGCAAGGGGACAAAGCAAAGCATAAGAAAAGTAATAGTACTTGAGAACGAAAACTTTAGATTTAACAGAAACAATTATCCTTTACTAATGGATATGTCTATCTCTATTACACGTTGCATATGTCAGCTTTGGAAGCCATATTAGGCTGGAAGCTTCCATGCTGCCACCTTCTCAAGTGTGGGAAAGTAGGAGGGGGGGATTTAGAAGAGGAGTTGTCTTTAGACCTAATAGGATTCTTCCTGTCAGTCAAGGTGAGGCCAATCCTGCATCTGGAGAAGGAATAGTCAGAATGATGTCTGGGGATGGGACGGCTGATGATTGGAGCATGTGATCGTCTGAGGAGTGAGGGAATGGTTTTGGGGGTTTTGATTTACTGAGGGAAAACCTGGATCTCTCAGATTCGGGTTTTCCCAGATGTGCCAGTTTACCTATTCTAGTAAACAGAACTTTGAAAAATGCTTGCTTCAGAATTTTACTTGGGAGTTGGAAGGTTTTCTGGAACACTGACAGCATATACCATATCACACATGAAAGCCAGTCTGGTGTAGTGGCTAAGAATCTGAGCAAGAAAATGGACGACCAATATTTCTAGTCTTCCCTTGAACATAGAAGCTGACTTAGAAATTTTGGTCCAGTCATTCTCTCTCAGCCCAACACATTTCCCTAGGGAAAATATCGTACGTGAAATGCCATCCTATGGAAGTTCACTAATGGGTTGCTTTTTCACTTTATTCAAATTGATAAGATTGAAGGAGTCCAGAGACAGGCAACAAAAATGGTGCCTTATCTGAGGGACAAAACGTATCAGAAGAGATTGGAGGAACTGAATATATACAGCCTGGAAGACAGAAGGAAAAGGGGGTGATATGATTGAGACCTTTAAATATATTAGAGGTGTGAATAAGGTTTTAGAAGACAGTATTTTCAATATTAAGCAAAAAATCAAGAACACAGGCTAATCATTGCTGATTATAGGGGGAGATCTCATCTCCATTGCAAGGCCAGTGAACCAGGGCTGCCCGAAGACATTTCCGTGGTCATATGACCAGTATGATGTCACGGAAAACTGTTACCTTCCCACCAAAGTGGTACCTCTTTATCTACTTGCATTTGTATGCTTTAGAACTGCTAGGCTGGCAGAAGTTAGGGCGTGGATGAGAGCTCACCCCATTGCATGGAGCTTGGGTCTCCAATATGGGTTGCCAGCTTTGCATATGACAAGCCCAGTGTTTTAACTGCCGAGCCACCATACCACCAAATTGACAGGAGGGAAGTTCAAAAGTAATGTTAGAAAGTATGATTTCATAGAGAATAGTGGAAGCTTGGAACCAACTCAGCAGAGGTCAATCATCTGTAACTGAATTTAAACATGCATGGGATAAACACGTCCATTAACTGATAAAAATAAAAATAAATAAAAATAACAATGGAAAAATAATAAATTAAAAAGAAAACATTAAAAACATTAAATAATTAATTAAAAAGAAAACATCCCCCCAAATAAACTCAAATGGCAGGCTCAATGGATCACTAGGTCTCTTTCCACTCTCATTTTCCATGTTCCTGTGTTTTTAAATCAATATATTGGTTAGCTCAAACTCAAAAAAACCCTCTGCACATTTACTTCAATTCAGGCAATATTCTTATCTATCTTTTATTTCAATTGCAAACAACTCAGTCATAATAATTCTGTCTGTCCTACATGAGTTTTCACTTGCTATAAAGATATATTCAGGAACAGTTTTTAATATGTAATTTGAGATATACTGTAATTTTTATCATAATACTCAGTCTATCTTTCTTCCTTCTGAGTTTCTTCTTGAAGATGAAGCTGCAAGATTTAATTTATTATTGATATTATCAGGTATAAATTTTAAATATCAAATTTAAGGTTCCTCTCTGAAAATCTTGAACATGACACTCATATTTGTCTAAACATTAATTCATATAAATGAGTGATAATTCTGGAGTTAACAAACACTCTTAATTTTATGCATTCCTAGATTTCCAGGATCAAAATACAATGTGAATTTATCTAGCAAAGTGAAATAAAGACTGATAAAGAAATCTCTATAGCTTCTACCTTCTGACAGAATTCAAATACACTAAATACAAACTTTATTCCAATTTAATTTGTTTATAAAGATCTGAGAACCTTCCTGGCTGATTTAATTGATTTCAAACTACGCTTAAGTAGCGCTTAAACCTCTAAATAAAATACACTAAAAAATAATTGATTTTCTGTTGGAAATCCTGTTTTAGGATCAACTCATTCATTCCTCTTTGCCAAATCAGGTTGGGCATATTTGTGAGTGTACAATATTAGTCTGGTTTATAAATGTTTCTAGTTTTTTTCTAAAAGATGTTTTTTAAAAAGAGGATAGATAGATAGATAGATAGATAGATAGATAGATAGATAGATAGATAGATAGAGTAAAAATAAATATCCAGCTGGTCTGATGGTTGACTTTTATTAACATTTGGAAATGTTTCTTTCCCTGACAGATAGAATTCCTTTGTAATATAATTTCTTTAATAGCAATTAAACTACAGTATACTTCATTGTATTTTTCAAAAAGAATATTAGTTTTAGACAGTTATAACCTAAGTCAGTGATGGCTAACCTTTTTGCCATCATGTGCCAAAAGTGGGGGGAGTGTGGGGTGTTCATGCACGCATGTGCCCACACCCATAATTCAATATGCCCCGCCCCCCCGTGCATGTGCATATGACCCCCCATGCTCCCCCTGTTTTTGACATGCGATGGCACAGTGGGTCCGGTAGGCCCATTTTTCGCTCTTCCCAGGCTCCCGAGCCTTTCTAGAGCATGGGGAGGGCGAAAACAGCCTCCCCCCCCAGGCCCTCCGGAGGCCGGAAACAGCCTGTTTATCAACTTCTAGTGGGCCTGGAAGGCCCGAAAATCAGCTGGCAGAGCTGAGCTCGTGTGCCCACTGATACGGCTCCACGTACCACCTGTGGCATATGTGCCATAGGTTCACCATCACGGACCTAAGTTATTCACGACAGCCTATTTTAATTAACCAAAACAGCATTAAATTATAACATCAAATATTCCTTGAATTGATTAACGTACAAGTATGTCCTTTTTAGTCCTACAAGAGAGAGTTTATCACACTGAGTGTATATTACATTTGACATAAACTCAAGAGCACACATGACATACATATTTTTAAAAAGAAAGACAAAGTCATCTGTTTTCAAGTAACATGTCTTTGTGTATAATATTGGAAAGATGGTAGGTATGTAGGTAGTTGGGGGGGTGGGAGGATGGATGGATAGATAGCACGGGTGAAATCCAGCAGGTTCTGACAGGGTCTGGGGAACCGGTAGTGGAAATTTTGAGTAGTTCGGAGAATCGGCAAATACCATCCCAGAGTAGGGTGGAAATGGAGATTTTGCAATATCCTTTCTCTGGAGTGGAGTGGGAATGGAAATTTTGCAGTATCTTTCACCTGGAGTGGGGTGGGAATGGAGATTTTGCAGTATCCTTCCCCTGTAATGCCCACCAAGCCATGCCAACAGAACCAGTAGTAAACAAAATTAGATTTCACCATAGATAGATAGATAGATAGATAGATAGATAGATAGATAGATAGATAGATAGATAGATAGGTGAGAGCGAGAGCGAGAGCGAGAGAGAGAGAGAGAAACATTTGGGACACATGTAATAGATGAAATCAGGTCAGAAAACTAAAAGGAAGTGAGTGTTATTTTTTTTACTGCAGAATAGAAATATTTTGTGCTGCAATATGGTATGTTTTATTTTTTAGCCCATTGCTCCAGAATCAATCAAACATTCATCTGGCTATCTGGGATATTTCAGGAAATCTAAAAGCATCTGGATTCTCATGGGAAGTGAAAGGAATGAGACCTCCTGGGGGCACAGATTATACCATCTGCTTAAATAAACTGTGTCCCTGGTAATTAAAGCTAATGATATTAATACAACAAATCTGCAAGCAAATGGAAAGTGAGTTAAGCAAGATCCCTGTGTGGATTATTAGACGCTAACCTCGAGTTTGAGAATGTCGTGCTGAAGCTTCCGCTGGAAGTCCAAGAAGTGGGAGATGGTCAGTTTCCCCTTCAAATCGGCTCCAAAAAAGTATGTCGTCAATGCAGAATTGAAGCCGGTCTTCAACGTGTTTCCAGTAGTTGAACGGTCCCTGTGACGCATCCCCATGCTAGTCTGGGAACGAATGATGCTCTGAACCTACAGAGGGCAAAACAGCAATAGCAATAGCATTTAGAGTTATATACTGCACAGGAGTGGGCTTCAAAAATTTTAGCAAGGGGTTCTCTGCCTGGTTGTTGGGTGGACGTGGCCATGGCCTACTCGGCCTCCTGCACCACGGGGGGGGGTGTTTTTGCCCTCCCCAGGCTCTGGCGGTTCTCTGGAAGCCGAAACAGGCCTGTTTCTGGCCTTCTCAAACTTCCGGTAGACCCGTTTTTCCCCCTCCCTAAGGCTCTGTGAGTGCCCTACACTTACCTGCATCCAAAATGGGCAGCGTGGAGACTCCTGGGAGGGGAGGAGCAGGGAGTGGTATTTGAGAGTTCTCTGAACTGCACTAGAGGTTCTCCCAAATCCCTGCGAACCTCCAGCAGCCCACCCCTGATACTGCCCCACAATAGCGCTTTATAGCACTCTCTGGGAGGTTTACAATGTAAGTATTGTTTGCATATTGCCCCCAACAATCTAGGTCCACATTTTACTGACCTCGGAAGGATGGAAGGCTGAGTCAACTTTGAGCCAGTCAGGATCAAATTTCTGGCTGTGGGCAGAGTTTGCCTGCAATACTGCACGCTAACCACTCCACTACCATGACCCAGAAGATGAATAACCAGCTATAACTATGCAGATGGCAACTTCGTTATCTCCCCAAAATGATTGAAGCTATTATTTATTTTAATGTGCACATTGAGTTTTCAACCCTTTAGATCACGGCTGTCAAACTCCCAGCCCGTGGGCTGGATGCGTTATGCGCTGGCCACGCCCCTGCCCCGTTTAGTGAAGTGGGGAAAAGTCCCAATATGTCACGTAATGCCCCCGTGACTGCATGAGTTTGACACTCCTGCTTTAGAGTGTACTGATAAATTTCTGAATTCTCAGAGATTACTCAAAGATTACTTTGTTCACTAGAGAATTATCCAGATTAGGTGGTTGGTAGAACAGGTAGAACATAGGTAGAACAATCCCTATGTTGCTCTACAGATGAACATGGCAATGACCAGTGCTCCCACTATGCTCTATTCAAGTAATGATAAAGAACCTTCCAGATACTGTTGTATTACAATTCCCAGAAATCCCAACCAACAAAGAACCATAGCAAAATGACCGCAAGGACCCCATCTATATAAGCTTCACAAATATATGTCAGCTCTGAAGCCATTTTGGAGCATCTTCAGGGCTGCCACAGCAAGGCTTGTTGAAGTTGTGATAATGGGAGGGGGGAGATAAAGATAGCTGGGCATGTGTAGCCAAAATAAAATTCTTTCTCCTGGGAACCAAGGTGTTCTCATCAGCTGCTGGGAAAGCATAGACCGAAGCCAGCCGGAGTTGGGACTGTGACCTGATTGGACCATATGATGGATGTGTGGCCTGGAGAAAAGAACTTTGTCAATCCCCTCTTTTTTGTGACAGTCCCTTAAGCACTGGAAGGTATTCTTCTCTTTGATATTGAGGACTTACATATCAAGAAATGGGGAAAACTCTGTTTTAAAGCTTGCCATTCAGTAGGATTTGACCGTGAAATGTAGTGAGATGGAACACACAGAGATCTATTGAGGGCATGGCCACTGGAAACAAAGCCGCTTCTTGTATTTTATGACCATTTTTTAAAAAAATGTTCCATAGCTCCTTTTCATAAAATTTGCAAATACTGTTTGGCCAATAATGGAAAGAGCGGGCCAATCTTTTATAGTTCCTTTATTAAAGCCTGGGGGCATCTATACAGAATTGTTCCAGGGCTGGATATCCCAATTGTGAAACCCATTTCCCCAAATTTAAGAATACCGTTGTCTTCTAGGGATGTCTAGTCAAGAGTCAAAAAAATGATCAACCAAAGTAACTCAAACCTTATCCTTGCCCGCTCTGCAACCTTGTCAGATTTGCAAAAAGAAAGAGATGTGAATGCTCACAACGGCCTGCAATTTGCTTTAAAATAAAACCCAAGCTGTCTTATAAAACAGAGATGTTATAGCAAGTCCTGCTGGTCATGTTTCCCAAAATGTGTATTAAATTCACTGACAGTTCAAGGTGCATAAAACACTTTGGCTACAGACCCTCTAAATCCTGCTGTGCTGCTTCATTGGGAGAGAGATGGGCGTCCTTGGATGGATGAGCATGGAATGCCAGGGTGTATGCCCAGCACCCTGCACGGTCAGCAGGCCATGAGGATCATCCCAGCTTTCCAGTTAAAATAAAAGGCATATTGTGTAGCAGCAATCTAAGAAAATGCTAGGGGCAGTTGATTGCTTTGGCAACAATGGAACAAAGCATCATCTCGTATTACATAGAAGGCAGTTGTAAACTACTTTGGTATTTTACCAAGAAAGCCGCAGCATGCAAACTATCATGCAATGTTTTTAATTTCAAGTGCTAGGGGAAAAAATGCTGAGGATCATCCAACACGGATTATAGCATTACACGGTAAAAATAATGCCAGATGTTCAAGCTGGTTTTAGGTAAGGCTGAGAAACAAGAGATATTGTGGATGTACTAAGGATAATTGAGAAAGACCCAGAATGTCACCTAACCAATCAGCATGTGCTTCATTGATTAGCCTTTGTTTGTGTCAACCACGTCAAGCTGTGTTCAGTAACATGGCAATCCCAAACCTCTGATTGTCTTCACATGAAACCTGTATTATAGATCAGGAAGCCCATAGCCTAAATGGAACATGAGACTAGGATGTATAACCTCTACTTCTTTATTTAACCTGTCTGTTGAATCTCTCTCTCTCTCTCTCTCTCTCTTTCTCTCTCCCTCCCTCTATTATCTATATAGCTATCTCTATCCATCTACCCATCTATCCATCCATCCAACCATCCATCGATCCATCCATCCACCTATTATTATTATTTTATTATTATTTATTGAATTTTTATGCTGCCCTTCTCCCGAAGGACTCAAGGCGGTGTATAGTCAAGATAAAAATGACACATAATACAAAATTTAAAACACTTTAAAAATGAATTAAATATCTATTTGGCCCCCAGATTTAAAATACCCATTTCAAATCTTTATTAGGCCTATCTATTATCTATCTATCTATCTATCTATCTATCTATCTATCTATCTATCTATCTATCTATCTATCTATCTATCTATCTATCTAAGCTGGATTGGAAAACAATGAAAATTGGAGGAAGAAACAATAATTTTGCTGATGATGTCTCTGACAGTTTAAAATGAAACTGATCTGCTAACTCTAGTGATGAAACTCAAGGTGCATGGTGAAAAAAAACAGGAATAACTTTGAATATAAAGAAGATCAAATCCATGACAGGAGGTGTAGCAAACTGCCTTAGAATGGGCAAAGAAGATGTTGAAGTGGTGGTTAGCCTTTGCCTTTCAGAATTAACTATCGACAACAACAACAAAAAGGAATCATTTGTCACAGACCAGCATTTGATAGAGGAGCATTCAAAGCTTTGGGAAAGCTATTCAGATGCTGGAATATGTTTCTATCTGCAGAGATAAGAATCATGAAATTGTTTTCCCTCTGACACTATGGAAATAAAAGCTGGACATGCACCTCACACAGAGAAACAAACAATTGTTGCAGTATTTGACAATTTCTGAGGATCTTATTCTCATATTATTGATTTCAGTGAGACAGCAGAAGCGAAGAATTAGGTTATTTTCACAGAAGGAAAATGGTCAGCGTAACCTGGCAACTCAAATTCTAATCCCGATAAGAATTACAGCATGATTACTAAGTCACTGAATAGAATTAAAAATTCTAAACAATCCCAGCTGCTTTTCAATTGTGCATATGGATGTAAATACAGATTCAAATTTTAAAAAATAAGTAAGTAGATCAGTTCTGACAATCTGTAAACAAATGGGTCAAGGATATCCTGAAAAATGTATATATTGCTGCTTAAATATTGGATCTAACTTACTCTAACCGCTTTATTTGTAAAATTATTTCAGATTGATTTATGATGTTGAGACTGAATTGTATGTTGCATTTTCTAAGCTGGCTTTGAAAGACTGTTATCTTGAAGGAGAGCTAAGAAATACCTACATTTAATAACTCAATGAAACGAAGGAATATGCGGCATAAATCCTTAGCAGGAACAAGATTTCAATTTTTGGCAATATTTCTGGACAGGTTATTAATCATCCAATAGAGAATTGAATTTACGATGTTTCTTTTTATTATGTGATATTCCAATACAATTTAGACTCCAGAGAAATGAAAAGTTACTGCCCTAACTTCTCCTCTGATACTATCATTGCAGTCTTTTCATTCCAGGAAAAAAATCTTGTTTTCCAAATTGGTCAGGAGTCTGCCAGTTTTTAAAGTTCCAGTGCAATGGAGTTAATTTTTAAGTACAAAATATCACTTCCTCCTACAATAATAAGAGTATATTATTTTAATATATAATATATAACTGAACCATCTCAATGGGAAGACTGATGTAGGCAGAGAGTACAGAAAAAAAGGAATCATAAAAAAGAATATGGTGCCTTCAGATACAAAAATTCTACAGAGAAATTACCGAGTCTGTCATCTGCATCTCTATGCAGGTGGTTCGGCAACCAAACAAGACAGACACAGACTTCAAAGGATAATTAAAACTGCAGAAAAAACGATTACTACCAACCTGCCTTCCATTTAGGATCTGTAGACTGCACGAGTCAAAAAGAGGGCTGTGAAAATATCTACAGACACCTCACATCCTGGACATAAATTGTTTCAACTTCTACCCTCAAAACAACGCTATAGGGCACTGCACACCAGAACAACTATGAAGTTTTTCCCTGAATGCCATCACTCTGCTAAACAACTAATTCCCACAAGATTGTCAAACTATTTACTAAAACTGTATTACTATTATTCTTCTCATCCTTCCTATTACCTATCCCCCCCCCACTTTTGACTGTAACTTTGTTGCTTGTACCTTTACGATTTATATTGTTTTGTTTCCTAGTATGATTTGATTGCTTATTTAGTATCCTATGACTATCACTAAGTGTTGTATCTTATAACTCTTGATGAAACTATTTTTTTATGTACACTGAGAGCATATGCACCAAAGACAAATTCCTTATGTGTCCAATCACACTTGGCCAATAAAAAATTCTATTCTGTTCTGTTCTGTTCTGTTCTGTTCTGTTCTGTTCTATTCTATTCTATTCTATTCTATTCTATTCTATTCTATTCTATTCTATTCTATTCTATTCTATTCTATTCTTTCTAAAATGTAGGAATTCCCATTTTAAAATATTACATGCTTTTTAAAAGAGGCTGCTGAGTTTCTTCTTGTCTCTGTCGGAAAAGGATTATTAAACTTTGCCCAAATCCCATTGATGGTGGGTGGGGGGAAGCATTTTAGTGGTTTCATAATTTTCTCCCTTTCCCTCTCTCATGAAGCTTTCATTTGTGGCAAGGGATTCTCAATGTAGACAAGTGGGAAATAAAAACATGCAATGGTCTCCAACCACCAACAGTGAGAAAAGAAAAGCAAAAACATTTTTATATGGGGAAAAACATGAGCAAATTCTGTATCAATCTGAAGGCAGCTCAGTAGTTCAGTTGTTGGTAAAGGCTAATGGTTCTAGAACTATAATAAAAATTGTAGCTCCTAGCTGTGTTGTCTGAGTCTCTTGGGCAATTCAGCTTCCTGAGTGACTAATTTAAGGAATCTGACACCTCTAAAGTTAGGAAATATTCCAGCCTTAAAAGGGAATATTCAATCTGGAGTGACATGATAGCAATGTCCCAATATCTCAGGGGCTGCCACAGAGAAGAAGTCAAGCTATTCTCCAAAGCACCTGAGAGCAGGACAAGAAGTAACGGGTGGAAACTAATCAAGGAGAAAAGCAACCTAGAACTAAGGAGAAATTTCCTCACAGTTAGAACCATTAATCAGTGGAATGATTTGCCTCCAGAAATTATAAGTGCTCCATCACAGGAAGTTTTTAAGAAGAGATTGGGCAACCATTTGTCTGAAATGTTTTGGGGTTTCCTGCTTGTGCAGGGGTTGGGCTAGAAGACCTCCAAGTTTCTTTCTAACTGTTATTTTATTCTATTTAAACTTGGAAGCATTGGGAAAGAAAATTTTTCTAATGTTGGCATTGGCAAAAGGCAAAATCAAGCACTCCACACGACCCAGAAGGGCACAGAAAATAACTATATTTCTGCTAAAGTCCAAGGATTCCTACCTCGGCGTAATGGCCAAAAACCAGAACAAACTTAGATTTACAATCTGTGTGATATAGTTGTTGAGATATTGGGAGACCAAGTGCTAGTCCATTTTTAGCCTGGGAGCTCTCTCATTAGGCTTTGGGGAAATCCTGAGGCAGAAGAGCTTATATGTAAACTCAAAGAAGAAAAGTAGGCTGGAAATGTAAAAAATGGTAAAAATAATAAAACTGTGAGCTGAGTAAGGGAGGGAAACCATTGTCTTCCTTTATTTATGGACTGCCAGCTGGAGCTTGGCAGAGATTACGACATATTGGAGGCTCTATTTTCAGAGCTCATTAAATATCAGTGAAATAGCTCCTGTCTGCAAAATCAAGGTCTTAGATGTGAACAAAAATACACAAATGTTATATACATTGCTGTCTGGGTCTGTAAGGAAATTCATTCAAAATTTATCAAAGATAAATTTCAAAACTTGAACACTTGTTAATCATTCTAAAAGAGTGGTGTTCAGATTGATTCAAATGTAAGATAATATAATGCAGATTAAAATGTTTCAAAACTGTTGTTTTTGGAAGCATTTTGAAGGTCAAATTTTCTAATAAGACATCTTAGTTATTTGTACTGACAATACCAGAGAAATAAAGGCTCAGAAAGATGTTAATTGTGTACGTTTTAATGATCTATGGTAGTCAGGGCCTTCAGTCACTTTAATAGGCTACAACGAACAACAAAAAGAGTTGTCATTTTGATGTAACACACTAATGGTTGAATACTGGTTACTCATATAGCATGCTATTTTTCAACGATCTATGATTTTTTTGTTTTGTTTTATTCTTATATATATGATTCTTACAGACCTTTCATTTAGTGGCATGATGGCATATTTATACCCATTTAGTCACCAGGAGTGAAGCACATTAAAAAGCATCTTTATTTGTATCTCTTTTTAAAATTCTTCATTCATTGGTTTCACAGGACCTCCACAGAGTTCTCACTTTGTGATGGAACTAACATCGAAACTATGCTTAGATTTTTTTTAATAAAAAAAAGCAATCCCCCCTCCCAGATTAAATTAATGTATCTTAAATTGTACATACTTATTTCAGCTTCTTAAAATACTTCCAAATTGTTTAGTTTCTGAAAGTAAAGAAAATCCCACTAATTGCGAAACTGCATAATTATTAAATTTGATATTGTTTCCGTATTATTTTGTGGAAATTGAGACAAATGATTAAAAGTACATTTATTTCTTCCTCTTTTAATCTGTTCCCTTTGGTAGTATTTTTTTTTCTCTTGTCCAAAATCAGTTTAACTATCTTTCTATAAAACTTTTATTTTTCTCTCCCTTTGTAGATTTACCTCCGGAGGCTCTCCCTCATTTAATATTAAGGATATTTTGGGGAGTTTGAAAGTGTTAACTCATTTTGCAGTAGAAAAGCAGTTTATGAAAACCTTAAAGCTTGTGAGCTGCAGAATCACACATATGCATTTTTGTTAAGAGATTTGCAGTCTTTTGTCCTTTCTCTTTTGATAGATATTTTATAGGTAGTTGAAAAACAATCCCTCTAGTAGCAAAGACAGATATATATTGATTGAACCCCAGAAGACAGGAACAAGGGGATGTTAGTTGTCTGTTTGGAACTGTGTGTATCTTTTTAAAAAGCCAAGGGGGCAATACCTTAAAAAAAAAAAAACAGGCAATCAAAGGCAATTTAGCAAGCTCACTTACAACTGGAAATCAGTTGGATGGAAAAGAAAGAGGAAATTAAAGGGTAGGGAGGAGAAAGAAGAAAAAATGGGATCGCCAGCCAGCATTGCCAGAAGTAGCCTAACACACTTGGAAGGCACCAAGTTAAGGAGGACTGTTTTACATAAAGACAGAATCATAGAGACAAAATCATAGAGATATGCCATCATGGATTATGTACATACTGTACCGGGGTGGGTTCTACTTATCTTTACTACCGGTTCGCAACGGGATCACACGTGCGCACTCGCTCCGCTCGCCAAGCTTCTGTGCAGATCGCCTATGATGACGTCCAGGGCGGTGGGTGGAGTTGGTTTTACTACCGGTTCTTGCGAACTGGTCCGAACCAGGGGCAACCCACCACTGATACAGTACTCTTAAGAGCAGAGAACTGCACAAATTCGCCTTCTTAAATATTATATCAGAAAGGAAAAAAGAAATGAAAACTTGCCTGCTCAAATTCTTCCATATCCACTTCTCCATCGCCATTTAGATCAAACATCTTGAATGCAATTTCAAAGTTTCTCTGAGGAGCTAGGGGAAAAAAAACCCAGTATATTATAGACATTACATTATGGAGTAATCAGAAAGCAGCAATAATGATTTAAGAGTGATATTACTGCTTAAACCATTTTTTAAATTGTTCTTGTTTTTGCAATATATTTCTTATGTCTCTCCAGTGGTTTTTTCTTCTTCTTGTTTTTGTGTCTGCATCTTTGTTAATATGGATTATCTTAATAGTCCTCTTTAGTAATTTTCTTGCAAAAAATATATCTGTAATAGCTTGAAATTATGAGCTCTGCAGGGTTATTTTTCTCCAGTAAGTCCATATTACGTTTCATAACTTTATTTATGGCTCTATGCACAAAACATCTGTAATTTCTGTCCTCTCTAAGGAAATAGGATAGAGAAAACCTAATTAGAAATGGAGGCTCCAATGCTAAACTAAAAGATACAAATCTAAGCATGAAGTTAAATGCAGGTTGTTTATCAGGACAGTCCTCTGATAAATTTATGCAGAGACAAATTTGATGGAACAAGTGGGACAATGAAAGGTTTTAATTAACCCATTTGCAACAAGAAGATTCTGTGTGAAAAATCCAGGCAAATGACAATTTCATTTTAAGTACTATTTACTTGAAATCAAATTGTGCTGTTTTCATTTGGAGTTACTTATTAAATATTGTGGCCTTAGTAGCAATAGCACTTAGATTTATATACCACTTCACAGTGCTTTATAGCCCTCTCTAAATGGTTTAGAGAGTTAGCATATTGCCTCCAACAATCTGGGTCCTCATTTTACCAACCTCAGAAGGATGAAAGGCTGACTCAACCTCGAGCCGGTGAGAATTGAACTGCTGGCAGCTAGCAGTCAGCAGAAGTAGCCTGCAGTACTGTATTCTAACCACTGTGCCACTGCGGTTCATAACAAAACTGTAACAAAAGTTACAGTTGAAGGACAGGTTATACCTCCAGCTTCTAAAAATATATTGGTGGACCCACATCTTAGCCCAGTGATGGCAAACTGATGACATGCATGTCAAAGGTGATACACTACAATATTTTGGCTGACATGTCAACAGTCATCAATATCTGACAACCACAGTGTTACCTTGGTATTGGTATTCATTCCAGAAGATGCAACAAATACTAAAACCAATGAGTATTAAGAAAACCATGTGACTTACTACATGTCACTATTTTGGCCAGAAGAAAGAGAGAATCACAAAGCAGCCTTAGTGGTGTAGCAGATTAAAGTGCTATTAAGTAACACCAGCTGCCTGCAATTACTGCAAGTTCAAATCTCACCAGGCTCAAGGTTGACTCAGCCTTCCATCCTTTCGAGGTAGGTAAAATGAGGACCCGGATTGTGGGGGCAATAAGCTGACTTTGTCTAAAAAAGAACACCGCTTAGGGGGCCCCGAAAGCCCTACTAAGCAGGTATATACAAAAGTATGAAGGCTATTGCTCAATGCATTGTAAGATGCCCTGAGTCTCCGGAGAAGGGCGGCATATAAATCGAATCAATCAATCAATCAATCAATCAATAAGCCGATGTCAGTAAGTTCTTCCTTGGGCGTCGACTACCAGGAGAAAGACAAGCGCTTGGACAAGATTTCTACTTCAAAATATGTCGAGAATTGAATTCGATGGGTTTTGGAGCAGTTGAGGGCTGAGGGATGACTGTATTCTCAAAAACACACCCCATTCTTATGTGATCTTTGGGGGCTGCAGAGGCTATGTGAGAATGGTGGTGGTGGGGGGAAATCTTCTCGCACACCACTGGACTTGCTGGAAATCATGCAAGCTCCAAAAATAAGTTTGTTTCCATTTTGTAATTATTTGGTATTTCTCTATATAATACCTATTACTACACAATTAGACTGTATTATTTTTAAGAAAACAAACCAATATGTAAAGAATTCTCTTTTCTTTGTGTGTGTGTGTCTGTGTGTGTATCAGTGGTGGGTTTCAAAAAAATTTTCTACCAGTTCTATGGGTGTGGCTTGGTGGGAGTGACATGGCTTGGTGGACGTGGCTTGGTGGGCATGGCAGGGGAAGGATACTGTAAAATCTCCATTCCAATCCACTCCGGGAGAAGGATACTGCAAAATTTCCTTCCGATCAGCTGGGACTTGGGAGGCAGAGAATAGATGGGGGCGGGGCCAGGCAGAATTTTTACTACCGGTTCTCCGAACTACTCAAAATTTCCGCTACCGGTTCTCCAGAACTGGTCAGAACCTGCTGAAACCCACCTCTGGTGTGTCTGTGTCTGTGTCTGTATCTGTGTGATATGCCAGCAGAGTCAAGTTAGGCATTTTCTGAATATGTGGAAAAATGAGGTTTTAGCATCATTGCCCTAGCCTATTCATGCTGACATCTTTGATCTAGGGCAGTTAATAAATCTTCTTCCCCTCTTCTCCATTGTTTTAAGCACTCAGGAAAATATTAACTAAAATCTAGCAACTGCAATAATTACTGTACCAAAGAAATATCTCTGTAATATCCATATTATGACACTTTTCGCCAGGGAATGACTCAGAAGAAAGCTTAGTAATACTCTGTTTGCTACTTAATTTTGAAGAGAGGCTGTTATTTGTATTTCCATACCAAGTCTTCTCATAACTGTTGTCCCACTGCATCTTGGGTTTAGGGTCAAATAAAACTCAGCCATTAGTTCAATTGTTTATTTACATCACTTGTTTATTTACGTCACTTACATTATATGAGAATTTGAGTGTAGTGTGATTTTTGTTGACTCATTCTGTGGAGGTGGTAAGGCTGGATTGTTTTCATGCGCTCAACACTCCACCCCAATAGTTTCCACAAGACGTCCCACCTTGCCCTCAAGCTAATTAGACACTATTCACCTTCAGGAATAGCGAAGAATGACAAAGTTCACCTTACTGTAAGAGCAATTACAGGTAGTCCTCGACATACGACTACAATTGAGCCTAAAAATTCTGTCTCTAAGCAAGACATTTCTGAAGTGAATTTAACTCCATTGTATGATCTTTCCTGCCACAGCGGTTAAGTGATTCACTGCACATTAGTGACATGGTTGTTAAGTGAATCTGGCTTCTCCGCTGACTTTGCTTATCAGAGGTTTTCAAAAGGTGATCATGAACCAGTTAAAATGTAAATATGAACCATCTGCCAAGCATCTGAATCAGTGGTGAAATCCAATTTTTTTTTACTACCGGTTCTGTGGGCATGGCTTGGTAGGCATGGCAGGGAAAGGATACTGCAAAATTTCCATTCCCACCCCACTCCAGGGGAAGGATATTGCAAAATCCCTATTCCCTCCTCACTCCTGGGGGAAGGATATTACAAAATCTCCATTCCCACCCCACTCTGAGGCCAACCAGAGGTGGTATTTGACAGTTCTCCAAACTACTCAAAATTTCCGCTACTGGTTCTCCATGTCAGAGCTGCAATCAGCCCCGTTAACCTTCCTGGGGTAATTGCCTGAGTTAGAGGTGAATTGTGGCATTGTCCTTGTGTATACTTTGAAAAAAAACCGAAAACACATTCTAATGAAAAACTCATATTTATTTGTAAAGAAATGAGAACATCTCACTATCTAAATTAGGTTACATCTTGGAAGCTTTCCCGGCTACCTTTCTTGGCCGGAGAACAAAGAAAAGTTTTAGAGAAGAAGAAAGGAATGTAGACATGCGCAGTAGTTGCTGGTAAGGCTCTGTCAAACTACCGTTAAGTCTGAGAGTGCAAAAATAAGAGCTCAGCTGATAAATACAAAAACGCAGTGACACTCCAGAACCTGCTGGATTTCACCCCTGATTTGAATTTTGATCACATGACCATGAGGATGCTGCAATGGTTGGAAGTGTGAAAAATGGTCACAAGTCAATTTTTTTCCAGTGCTGTTTTAACTTTGAATGGTCGCTAAACGAACTGTTGTAAATTGAGGACTACCTATACCCCGAAACAGCCTCTCCATCTTTTGAGTGACTGTACTTCCAGTCCTCCATGTCTCATTAATATTTTACATAAAACATGAAAAAAATAGGTTCAATACACTTCCCACATCAATCACGAGAGAACAATATGGAGTATATTTGTCTTTAAACTCAAGCCCTTCATATTCTCTACACATGAGAGTTGTCTAGAGGCACAGCCTCTGAGCCTTGTAACAATTTCTGGTGCTCATAAAAAGACGTCTAAATGGAATTTTAGCAAATTTATACTATTCTGCAATAAGAACTAAACTGAGAATGCTGTTTATAGTAGACATCCTTGCAAATGTCTTAATATTCTCATCTTGTGCTGCAGAATGGGAATATTAGGCGTCTGAAACCTTAAAAAGAATTTAAATGAACTGAGATGTTTTCCTTAGATGCCCCACATTATAACTATTAATCATACTATTTTCTCTCTTGTTCTCCCCTCCCCAATTAATACATTATATGCGAAATCGGACACTATAATTATTCTGGGTAATATAGGGTGGTTTTTTTTTTTCTCTAATTCTTTCCTCTTACTGGGAGGGAACAGGAAATATATATCCCCGTGGGAATATGCATCTTCAGATGCTGTTGGAATTCAAAGACGCGAACACAGCACAATATTCATTCATATGCAGTAGAAGCCAACGTGGAATAAGAAATATATGGCTTTCCCCGAAATGTTTAATGCTGGTTCCATTTCTAGTATCCTATTACCAAACAATTGTCATAGCTTCCCCAGAGCATCCAAGGAAATACAGCTTGCGATAGTACAGAGAACCCTCAAAAGATTTTCCTTGCCAACAGACACCATATATTTGCATTACAGAACTGCTGTTCTCAGGGCTTCTAAGGAAATTAAACTAAGATACATTTTAGATTTAGGTATGTTCAGATATATTACTATTTGTTTAAAGTCCAAAGGCTCTTATATCCTTTTCAAGGTTTGCAAGCAGTATATCAACCAAACTATGATTTTACTTTCCTTGTTTTATAACAGTAAACGTAGGAACCTCCCTAGTATGTCTCCATTATGAGACCTCTGATGGACTGACTTAGATCTCCCATCCATTATTTTATTACACGTGATACTACCATTTGGGAATTATGTCTATGGATATTCTCAATCATCCAAATCATGGTTGTCCCAAATGTGCTTTTTCCAAAAGACAATGGGACTTTCTTGTGGTTTTTTTTTTCTTTGAAAACATTTCGCTTCTCATCTAAGAAGTTTCTTTAGTTCAGAACTGAAGAAGCTTCTTGGATGAGAAGTGAAAAGTTTTCAAAGGGGAAAAAAACAAACAAACCAAGAAAGTGCAATTGCGTTTTGGAGGGGCAATTGCCAAATTGCCAGGCCTAGAAGTATGCATTGCATTTTGGAGACCTGCAACATGTAATTTTATTGAATGCAAAATCGCTGAATGGCTCTATGAAGTACTGAAGTGCAGCTGACACACCCATCCAATTGGGTAAAATAGCACCATTAGGGACATGTGGCTAGTGTCTCAAAGGTGCTTTTTCAAGAGGCACCTGGCCTTTCTTTGTTTTTCCTTGATGTTGTGGCCCGCCAGCGGCCTACGCGGATTGTTGCTGATCCTTACAATGAGGAGGCTGGTGTGGTGTCGCGCCAGCAGCCTGTGCAGCCGGCGCTCGAATCGGACAGCGAGGAGGCTGAAGAAGATGTAGTGCCAGAGGCAAGGATTTAACCAGGGCCTCAGAACCTCCAGAGGCTCCTTTAAGTGAAGAGAATGAAGTGGAGGAGCCTTTTCTCAATGCATGGGCACGCAGAGCTGCCAAAAGGCAGGAGTGGTTACTCAGGAGGAGGTCTCCTCAAGAGTAAGGCTTGGGGCTAATTGGCCACTCCCTTAGCCTATTTAAGTTTGCACACAGCTTGTAAAAAGCTGCAGGAAACAATGTTCATTCGTTCACTGATCATTGAGTTTGGATTTTCTCTGCAAACCTGGCTTCTGGGCTTTCTGCCAACTCTGGAATTTCTGGCAGGTTCTTAAGAACGTTTTAATAACAGCCTGCATTTGAAAAAGACTGTGTTTTGAAGTAAACCGAGTTTTGTTCGGAGTTTGTGTGTGCTACATTCTTTGGGATCCGTAGGTGGGGCAGAACACTTGAAAACGTTTCGCTTCTCATTCAAGAAGCTACTTCAGTTCTGAACTGAAATGTTTTCAAAAATGAAAAAAACGTTTTGAAAAAGCACCTTTGGGACAACCATGACCTGGATGACTGAGGATCTCCATAGACATGGTTGCTGGTGGCAATTAAGGAAGACATTAAGATAAGTATAAACATGGAGATGGTACCAGAAAATATTCAACCAGTAGCTCCTAGCAATTTTATAGCACATAGGTGTAGGGGAGAGAGGGAGGGAGGGAGGTGAGAGGTTAAGAAATGTGAAAAATAACTAATTAACTAACTACCCTGTTTCCCCGAAAATAGGACCCAACCGGAAAATAAGTCCTAGCATGATTTTTCAGGATGCTCGTAATATAAGTCCTACCCCCAAAATAAGCCCCCAGTTAAGTTTGTCAGCCACATGGATGCATTTAGTACTGTATCCCTCCCCCCAAAATAAGACCTAACCAGAAAGTAAGCCCTAAATGTCTTTTGGAACAAAAATTAATATAAGACCCAGTCTTATTTTTGGAGAATCATGGTAACTATCTAACAAATAAATAAGTAAATATTTCATCTAAACCATTAAAATCTGAGGGAGTAAATATCTTGATCATTGTAGGCAGAAATACATGACTTTTTCTTCAATAAAAGGAAAAAAAACCAGATTCCTAATGTGGCATTAGAGGAAAGTACAGATCATCCTCAAGTTACGACAGTTTTTTTAGTGACTGTTCAACGTTACAATGGCACTGGAAAAAGTGACTTATGACCATTTTTTACAGTTATGATCATGGTCATGTGATCAGAAATAAGATGCTTGGCAACTCACTAATGTTTATGACGGTCGCAGAGCCCCAGGGACATGTGATCCCGTTTTGTGACCTTCTGACAAGCAAACTCAATGGGAAAGTCAGATTCACTTAACAACCGTGTTACTAACTTAACAACTGAAGTGATTCACTTAACAACTGTTGCGAGAAAGGTCATAAAGTGAGGCAAAATTCACTTAACAATGTCTTGCTTAGCAACAGAAATTGAGGTCCTACGTCAAGGACTACCTGTATACCAAATTATATAAAGGGAGTTAAGAAAGCATTCCAGAACACAGAAAAATGTTTTGTACAAATTGATAAATGACAGATTTCATCTCTGTCTCATGTTAGAGTCTTCCGCCATTAAAATATTTATTCATGGGACAATAGTATTCCTTCCACAGAAGATAAAAATGGCATTGTGTTGTAAATGTTGCAAGAAATAGGAAAGGGCATGATAGCCAGGATAAGCAATCGGGGAAGGTAGGGGAATTTAAAATAGCTAGAGATATCTGCTTGAAAATACATATTGTCTCTCTAACACAAACATATCTAGGAGTCATGTGGATTATTTATCATGACTCTACAACCATGAGATATTAAGTACCTTGCTATAACAACAGTATTGCTGCATTCCTTTACAGCAGAGCTAAGCTAATGCTCAAAGGACTGTGTTCAATTTTCAGTGAGAATTCATGGCAATGGAGATTTATTCCTGTCTCCGTAACACGAAGATTAGATGAATAAATATGGAAAGTGCTTTTGCCAGGCATCTCTAGGAGGTCACATATAAAAATTTATGTAGCTGAAGGTTGAGTGAATTCTCGATTACTTATATTATTGGGCAGGTGCCATGTATTTCCTAGTACAATAGCTAAGTGCATCTTTAGCTGTTCACAGAGCATATCCCATGCACGTAACTTGAAGGGGAAAAATTGAGATCATCTACATCTGTAAAATACTGTCTGTAGGAGAAGAACAGGGGAGGTGGAGTTAAACACATCATCTGTTAGAATCCTTGCGTTCCCACAAATGCTCCAACTTCAACCTTCAACAGATCCTTATCTGGCAGCACTCCTTGTATATAGGCTTGAATAAATCTTCAATACTGCAACCTTACAAAGATTCATGTTTTTATGCCTGACATTATCTTTTCTAGCATACGGTAGTATTTACAAATTTGATCTTAACCCTGCCTCAAAGACACATGTGAAACGGTACTAGTACTTATTTGGTTGGGAGTGGAACAGAAGGGAGTTCTTGAAGGTTTCAAGGAAAACCCAGTAAGAAATCCGAGTCATTTACTACTCCTGGTGTTTGCAGTGGGGAAGGAAACATCTTTCTCTTGATTTGAAGTTGATGAGATGAAATGCAATGATTTCATATGCAAATTCTATTGAGAATGTGGTTGATACATTTTAAGGAAAATACAGTAGTGGCCAAAATTGTGGAAACCTTTTGGGAAAAATGTATTTTTGAGGCCTGACCACCACTTTTTTTTTTTTTTTTTGGAGTTTTAAGATAATCATATTCCACTGTTGAAATGGCCTAGGAATAGCCCAGACCTTAACCAATTGAAAATCTATGGAGCCGACTAAAGAAACTTGTTAGTGAGAAGCCACCCAGCAATAAAACCCAGTTAATAGAAGCAATCCTTCAATCTTGGTTTCACATTATAACAGCTGCAGAACTAAAAGACTTGATTCACTCCATGGGAAGATGTTGTAAGGCCGTAATTCATACTAAAGGTTACCCAACTATTAATCGACATGGTGATAATTTTTGTATATCTTGTTTTTTTCACATTGTAAAATTTCTTCTTTACATTGGAACGTGTGTCTTGCAGACGTTTCATTACCCAAACTAGGTACCAAACCTAGTGTCAAACTCAAGGCCCAGGAGCTGGAGCCAGTGCATGGGATACTTAAATCTGGCCCATGGAGCTGCCCTGGAAACAATGAAGAACCAGCCCGCAGTACCCCCCAGCAAAAATGGAGCTTGGGAGGGTCGCACGCGGTCCTCCCAAGCTCTGCTTTGCTGGCAGAGGATTGCAGGAGGCTGTTGCAGCCGAAAACGGAGCTCAAGAGCCCATTTTCACTGGCAGATTGCTTGAGCACCTCCAACCATGAGTGACAGTGAGCTGGCCACGCACCCTGGCCACACACCCCGGTTCCCCCAAGGTCAAACACAACCCTGATGCGGCCCTCAATGAAATTGGGTTTGACACCTCTGCTTTACAATATGATTGCTCCTGACCCACAATTATTTTCAGTTCCAAATCTCCAACTATCTCAGTCGGAGTTTTGGCAAACTGTATGAAGCATATTGCCAGTAAATACTAAACAGTGGATGGCAGATGTTACTGAAATCTCTCTGTGGCTAATTTTTGAAGGTATGGAGTAAAAGACAGTTTTCAATTCAGCCAAAGCTATTACTCTTATAACAAAAGCATTCTAATTTGTGGCATAAAATGACATGCTAATGACTGACATACATAAAAAGATCCTCACAGAATGGTTTAATTTGCTCCAACTGCAACTAAATAGGATATGAAAGCGCAATGAATATAATTTTTTTCCTGCCAAATTTAAGCAGGCACAGAGCTCTGCTTAATAGTTGACGGTAACAGATGAGTCTGGATAAGTAGGAATTTCAATCTAGAATTCTCACTTGAGGCACAAATGACCAGGCTTAAATTATCCTATTTCAGACACAGTATGCAAAGACCTCGCTCTTTGGAAAAGGCTCTGACAGAGGTGGGTTCCTCCTGGTTTTACTACTGGTTCACTGATCACGTGCTTCGTGTGTGCGCTTTGAGCTTGTGTGTGCACACGCATTAAATGCACACTGCGCATTCGGGCGCAATATGCAAAAACTTTCCACTTCCGCGTTTCTACTAGGGAGAACACAGCTGATTTGCACGGCAATCCACTCTGCCGCGCTAATCAGATGAGAAGATAAAGGTAAAAAAAGGAGCCTGGGCGGGCGGGCAGGCTAATCTGAACATTGGGGGTAACCAGTTCGCTACCAGGTGATCATTGGCAGTACCGGTTCGCCCAAACCGCTGCATACCTGTAGCAACCCACCACTGGGCTCTGATGTTGGGAATGGTGGACAGAAAGAGAAGACGAAGATGACCAGCAGCAAAGTAGATGGACTCAGTTAAAACAATGATGAGTGTGACCTTGGGAGGTTTGAAAGAACAAATTAAAGATAGGTCATCATGGAGAAAAATGTGGTTGCCAGGAGTCAAAAATGACTTAATGGCTCTAAATCAATCAAGTAGGAGTTAAGTCTTTATTCGTCTTCTTCTCTCACTCAAATCCCCATAGGATAGTTCTCCTTCAGTATAAATAATTTAAGGACTCGAAATAGAATATTTTTTAAAATACATGTGATTAATAAAGAAGTACTATTAAAACAAAAAATCAGGATCACTTTTTAAAAAAATAAACAAACAATAAACAGGGGATTTTTATTCTGTTTTTCACGGCCATGTTTCCAAGAAGCTGCCCAAATGCAATTTCTTCCAACTTACAGACAAAAAGAAAAAGAAAAGCAAAGTCAGCTTGTTTCCCTTAACCTCGTGTCTGTCTCCCCACTAAGGAAATTCAAAATGTGCAGAAAAAAATTAACAGTGGAGAAAGAGATGAAGATCACTGCAAAGTCCTCTATGCTGTTTTGCCCTAACATTTTAATACAAGACAGGAAACACTGACACAATTTAAAAATATTGTATCATGTCTTTTGGGGAAAAAAAATGTATAAGAAGCACAGAGCGAATTAGGGAAACAGACTGCTCGAGAGCAGTAAATTACTTATGAATAAAATATGGTAGCAGACTTCATTTTCTATGCAGTATGCAAACAGCTCCTTGCTTGTAAAAGGGATATGATTTTATTTGAACCCTGGCCAACCGTAAACACTGCAGTAGTAACAAAAAGAATAACCAGAACTCATTTTCTTGGGCTAATTATGCAAATGTTTTAAAACTATTCTCTATTGGATAGTCATTTATAGAAAGCCTACTGGAACTTTCAAAAGTATAAATCATGAGCTGGAGGTATACAATGGAAGGAGACAAGATGATATTCCGCAGTACGAAGGAGAGGTGAAGATTACATTGAACATCTATCTATGTTGGGACATTTAATACTTCAAGAAGTGGTTATAAGCAGTGGTGAGATTCAACCGGTTTGGGCCAGTTAGGGCGAACTGGTATTTAAATTGCTGGCTGGCCCGCCCCGCCTCGCCCCTTCCTTCCCCTTCAAGGAGTCCACATGCGTCCCATTTTGGCTCCCAGGTAAGTGTAGGGAGGCCTACTAGGCCCAAAACGGAGCACGGGTATGTGTGGTGCGCCTCACCTGTGGCCCATTTTCACTCCCAGGAGGCTGCAAGAAGACCTACGAGGCCCAAAATGGGGCATGGGGGAGCGGTGCATCCCCTCAACGGTCAATTTTTGCTCCAAGGGGCTGCAGGTGCTGCCTGTCACATACCCAGCCAGTTATTAGGGCAGAGAACTAGTTCTTAAATTATTTGAATCCCACCATTAGTTACAAGTATAGACCTCCCAATGGTGCTTTTTCAAGAAACAACTGGACTTTCTTTGTTTTTCCTTGAAGACATTTCACTTTTCATCCAAGAAGCTTCTTCAATTTAGAACAGAAGAAGCTTCTTGGATCAGAAGCGAAATGTCTTTAAGGAAAAACAAAGAAAGTCCAATTGTCTCTTGAAAAAAGCATCTTTGGGATAACCAGGACTTGGATGACCAAAATTCTCAAGTACAGATCTCAACTAACTGAATTTCAACGACGTTGCATTTTCCATGTTGCTTACAGAGGAAGTGTTTCACTACTTATGGTCACAAATGTTCTATGTTTACATAGAAGATTCCATTAGGCAAATTGAACAGAAATCCCTCCCAGGGCACTCTACTCAGGAGGAACAACCACTAAGTTCTCACACCCAAGTAAGTCCATCTGTTAGCTCCACTACATAGATAGATCAGACCAGGCAATCAACTCCAAACGAAGGCCAAAATTACTTTTTATTGAGATTGATTATTATAACAGAATCTTGCAAGTTTGCTTATGCTGTACCTGCTCTTCCTTCTTACGGAGGTGTTTGTCTGCGCTGCTTCAAAATGTTATCTAGATATTTTGCACTTCCGCCCCTCTTGCCTAGGCCAGTGATGGCGAACCTTTTCAGGGCCGAGTGCCCAAGCTGGAACACGCGTACAAGTGTGTGCATGTGTGCGCCCCGGAGCCCCGGAAACCCGAAGACCAACTGGCCGGTGCACGCATGCCTGTGTTTTGGCCGGCTTTTTGGCTGTTTTCTGGCCATTTTCCAGACTGTTTTCCAGCATTCCGATGCCCGCGAAGACCAGCTGCACACCCGAAACCAGAAGAGCAGATGGCGATGGTGCACATGTCCATAGGTTCACCATCATAGGCCTAGGCCATAGTTCCTGCATGTCTGTATCAAGTTAATTTTTCTTATCCTGAATTTGATTGCAGTGTTAAAGTGTGAGTTCCTTCCGCTGCATTTGTTTACATAACCAAACTAATAGCTGCAATTATGACTGCATACAAATAGCTCATTAGTATTCAATGTTCCAATAAAGGTAAATTTATTCTGTTCTTGTCCTTCATAGTTAAATTCACTAAAAGCAGTAACAGATTATTTTATTGGAGGAAGAAAACAAGTAGGCTATTACAGCTCAGGACCAAAAAATAAGAGCCAAGGAATGAAAACAATGTGCAGATTCTGATTTCATGTCAAGTCCATGCTTAAGGTAACAGATGAGCACACCAAAAGCAATTCGTACAGTATCTCTCTCAGTAGCAAAACATCTACACTTGAAATAGGCGGATAATTTAACACCAGCACAGCAAAGGAGGAACAAGAAAATATCAAGAAAACAGATAAAAGTGATCTTCAAAAGGAAATGACAAGGATGGAGAATATAATTATCTTTAAGTTACAAAGAAGAAGTAATTATATTGGGATTTAAATTAAGCAAAAATAAAGAGAAGCTGGCCTGGATTCCAGGGACCCCTTGCAATCCAGTAATTATTATTGCAGGCTTGGACAATTCTTCTACTGCACACAATAGGCCATAATCTTCTCTCACTTTCTAATTCTAGATATGTGAGAATGCTTCTAGTAATTACACTTTTCTGATAACTGGCATATGGCCTTATCAGGAAAGTGAACAGAATTGATTACTCCCTGTAAATGCAAGTAACTTTAATCAAATAACATTGATTAAACGTAGTGCTTAGTTGCCCAAGGGTACAATCATGAAGAATTTGCATTATCATACTGTGAATACTGTCAAGTACATCCTCTGCAAATCATTGCCCACAGACTCTTACCAATATAGGAGATGCCTGAGGACAAACTGCACTCAATTCATTTTAATAAATATGAGTTAGCAACACACTTAACCATTTAAAGGTAAAGGTTCCCCTCGCACATATGTGCTAGTCGTTCCCGACTCTAGGGGGCGATACTCATCTCCGTTCAAAGCCGAAGAGCCAGTGCTGTCCGAAGACATGTCTGTGGTCATGTGGCTGGCATGACTAAATGCCAAAGGCACACGGAACACTGTTACCTTCCTACCAAAGGTGGCCCCTATTTTTCTACTTGCATTTTTTACGTGCTTTCGAATTGCTAGGTTGGCAGAAGATGAAACAAGTAACAAGAGCTCACCCTGTTATGTGGAACTAGGGATTCAAACTGCTGAACTGTCGATCTTTTGATTGACAAGCTCAGTGTCTTAGCTACTGAGCCACCGCATCCCTTATACCTTAACCATTTGCTAAGGTATAAAAAGACTAATCTTTCTATTGTCTCTTTCTTCTACTTTCCTCATACTACACTGCCCTGACAGTTCTTCATTTAAATGGCATGCGTTAGGATGTCCACTACCTACACAACTCAAAGAAGGTATCATTCTGAGTGGGATCGATATCTCAGCTGCAGGAACTTTTTGGACTAGGTGACATGTTCAGTCTGATCGGATAGCTGTTTATGAAGATTCTATGATATCAGAAGCTCAGCTAGTCCCAACATTTTATAATCATAGAACTGCAAAGAGTAGCAGAACCATCAAAAGGCTTGAGGCTACTGAATTCATTATGCAACTTTATATTTTTTAAAAAATGCATGGAATAGATCAACTCGTTCTCGTAAAGATATATAAGAACTTGGCGTGCTGCAGGTCGGATCTTTAAACTCTTAATTCCACAGCAAGGATTTTACTGCAGGAACCGAGCATTTTCCTCTCTTTATTCTTCTAGCCACAAGGAATGTTAACATGGGAATGGCTGTTCTGATGCCTCAGCTTCTTTCAGTTGTGCTATTCTGAAAATGAGACCTAATAATACATGTGCACAGCAGAAAATGGGAAAAACATTTCATATTTATAGTATTGTTTCTTCTTGCCAACAGACGACTCACCTGGCCAAATTGGTTATTTTCGAAACAAAAACATTTGCAGACAGATTATTATTCTCTTTGTGCAAGGTGTATATTTCCGTAAAAGACGGTAAATTCTCTCAGCTACGTACACAATTGTTTTCTAGGATAAATATAGCTGACCAGCAATGCCCTTGTTGTCTTCTGGACTCACTATCTCAATCCTTTGGGCATCACAACACTTGTTTAATCAACAACTGGGAAGGGAGGAACAAAATGCTTCAACTGCCATGTTTCCCCGAAAATAAGACCTAACCGGAAAATAATCCATAGCATGATTTTTCAGAGTGCTTGTAATATTAAGCCTTACCCCCAAAATAAGCCCCAATTAAGATCATCAGCCAGCCAGATGCACTTACCATACATTTTCCTGAAAATAAGACTGGAAAATAAGCCCTAATGTGTCTTTTGGAGCAAAAATTAATATAAGACCTGGTCTTATTATCTCCCCATTCAAACATGGAAAGTTAGCTCTTATGTAGCAAACTGGTACACCAGCAGGAAAGGTCACAATGACGGAACAAAAATGCTGGATTTGGTAGGATTCTGTTGGAAACTATGGCGAATATAACATGTAGCACATATGGAGCTGATGTGCTCTGAATTTTAACTCCCATACAAGTTTTGTGAGATTTCAAATCTTTCCAGATAGAGAATTTAAGGATGCACATATAATTTTTTTCCTCTCTCACGGGGGCCAAATGCAGAATATGTGTAGTTTTCCAAGCCAAGTGACTTAGAACAAGCTAGAGAAAAAAGAGAGAATACTCTCAACCAGACCGAATTAGTGCTGCTCTTTCTACAGCAAGATAAATGACAGAGGACTGAAGCCAAATCCAAAATTGATAAAACAGGAATGTTTCCAAGAGAAAGAAGAAAAGAGTTTGTTCATTTCTAATATACATCAACCGCAAACGGGACCCAAAGGAATCATCTAAAAATGGAGAGTTGAATGTACATTGACAACAACTGTGAGCATGATCAAATCACAAAAAAACCATTGTTGTTATGGCACATTGCACAATCAGCCAGATGTCTAAACTGCATTTGACATTTTTATCCACCCATCAAGTCCTTCCCAAGGACTTGGGGTAGGCAGATACTGTTTAATCATTGAGGTAATCATCGCAGAATGTAAGCTGTTCCAAGCAAAGCTGCCTTTTGAAATTGACTGATGGTGATTTTGTCAATGCCGATGATGTTTAAGCAGTAATAACAGATCCCTTCGAACTCTGTTTTTCTGTATTTAGAAAAAAAAAACCCTAAAATGGAAACAGTATGAAATAAAAACATATACTTACTTGACAGGACTGTTGTGAGGAAGATATAATCAGAAAAGGAAATCAAGCCACATTCTCCAAGGGCATAAAAGATGCTGTCTTCATCTGCAAACTTCTCACGTTCCTGGGAAATTCTCTATTTGAAAAGATTACCACAATCCCAAGAGAGGAAAAATAGAATTAATTAATAACAGACCGCAGCTTTAATACTCTATTATTATTGCCATTATTCATTTTCTAAATCCCTTCTATTACCATTCAGATACCTTTCCAGCCTTTAAATCTGTCAGGTGGGCTTTTGGAGGTTAAAATATTAAAATCAAGTTTTCTTCTATCTATATTTTTACATACATTTCACTCTTTATTTGAGTCTAAATCCCTTTGAATACAGGAATTATTTCTAAGGGACCAGGCTAGGATCGTGCTACTAACATTTTCAATCCAAGGCAAATCAAGATATGCCTTGTTTCCTTCTAAGTTAGTAGGCATTTTAAAGTTTCTATCTTGCCATTTTTAATGCATAGTGACCAGATAGAATTTACTGATAGTTGATTTGGAGAGCTTTTATACTTCTATGCACAGATAAAATACTGCCCATCTCTTAATTTGATTATGAAATAGGAAGCAGGTTACAGTCCTTGAATTTAATAGCAGTGTTGTACTATATGAACATTTCAGGAAACCAGAATTAATAGTACCACGTGTTTTCTAAAACTGCAAAACTTAACTAGCTTTGAAGCTTTGCAGACGTGATTGAAAGAATTTCTCTTGGCTATGATTTTTGGCGAGGGATACATAATGCAAAAAACTCTTTTTAATGGCAGGACTGGGAAATGATTCCGCTAATGAAAATAAAGATAAAAGACCAAATCTAATCTCAGTGTCATGCTTAAGAGGCCACAGTTTATCATCAGTCAGTTGGTAACTGTAATGCAGGCAGGCAATTCTGATCCAACAATTTCTTTTCTTTCTCGTTCTATCCATAGATTTAATTAGTAAACTGAAAGCTATTAAGTCGTTTTTGCCTTCTGAAGTTTTAAAGGCCAAAAAAAGATGCAAAAATTGGGTTAGAGAGGCTGAGTTCTATCATTTTAAAATTGTTAAATTTTTTTTTCAGAAGTATTAGAAAACATTAGAAGACAAGCACCATACACACACATACACGCACGCACACAGGGAGAAGAAGTAGAAATATTAAAAAAGATCAAGTGAGTTGTGGTTAATGTATATGAAACATGCAAGCACGGGAGCACATAAATCACAAGCACAAATTTAAGAGCAGTATTAGGGAACAAAAGACACCATCAACAACACACCAGGGTGCAGTTATACAACTGTCCCCTATCTGTTACCTCTGTCTAGCGAGGATCCCATCATATATGAGATAAAGGAAAGACAATTTGTTAAGCAACGACACTTAAAGCACATTCACATCATCATCTGTTGCATTTGGAGAGCAAGAAACAGTTGAAACGATAAGAGTCATAATTAAGAAATGTAGAGGAGGCACTGATTAGAAACTGAGATAGAGATTTCAGATGCTGTCCGATGTTATCATTCTATTTCTGTCTGAAGTACCAGAACTGGAGATGAAGCCATAATAAAATAAAGTAATCATACTGAGAGAAAGGATAATCACCAAACTCTTTTTCAGTAATTCTAGCTACGTAGGAATGCCAAAATATCAGGGGAGAACTCATAACAAGAATCATTCTTAGTGAAAACATTTTAGGGAGTGAGAAGTAGCAAAGTGGTACTTATCCTGCAAAATATGGATACCAGTATTCACTCATTATATTTATGTAGTCCTTGGTGTTCTCTGAACTTGGTGGCTTTCAAACAATAAATAACAGCCTAACAAAGGAACCATCAAAATCACTCCCATCAACACTGACAGGGCAAACCAGTAATGTATAAAAAGAGCAACTGCCCACTCTCTTCTACTATTGATGATGTTACCTAGGTGGGTAATGAAACAACTGCAAAAAGTTAGCCAAGCTCAGAGAGCACCAAGGAGCCCAGAAATATGTAGTTTATAGCTGAACTACAAATATTCTGTCGGTATCTGTTGGTGTCATTATATTTATTCTGATAAAATCAAAAGGGAAAGCTACATAAGAATATTCTATGGCCAACATTTATACATACAGTTGACAACATCTGGAAAAAGATTTGAGACTCACTGTTCTCTAAGATTATGAAAACTGTACCTAAAATCAGAACTCTGTTGTTTACAGTATTATAATTTCAAGATGATGCAATCATACTGTTACTACTCCTATCTCTTGTCATT
This sequence comes from Masticophis lateralis, assembly GCA_030761175.1. Lineage (NCBI taxonomy): Eukaryota > Metazoa > Chordata > Lepidosauria > Squamata > Colubridae > Masticophis > Masticophis lateralis. The sequence goes on along the minus strand of JAUDYJ010000005.1, from coordinate 77,543,266 downwards.
TTAGTATCGCTTTAGCATGCAACTCTAACTTGTAAAGAAAGTTCCACTGAAATGAGACTGATTTCCATTGAAATATAGATTGCCGATTTAGAGAGACAGAATTTTAGTTAAGATTTTAAACTCATTTAAAGGCATTCCGTTTGTAAAACGTTAGACCCAAACAATATTTATCCCAGTCCTCATTTACAATTTTATTATGGCATTCTGTATCTTTCTTTACAGTAGGAGTAGTAACAATATATATTTCATATGCTACTGCTAAGAATATCCACTTTGTATATGGAGCTCTAAATATCATAATGAATGAGCTTCTGACACCTTTGATGCAGTTTTGCGAAATAGATTTATACAACAGGCATGTCAGCAATTCAAACACATTCTATTATAAACCAGTTTCTCTTGTATAAGAATGTGTTTTATGAATCTCAACACCATCTTCCCCAACTATCATTCCAGCACAATGCATTATTACTCTTGAATCAAATGCAAGTTATTTAAAAAGCAAAGCATGCAGGTGTGGTATAATCAGTGGTAGTAGTAGCAGTGGTAGTAGATATAGTAGTAGTAGTAGTAGTAAAAGACATGTAGTTAATGCTAAGTAGATTAGGCTTCTCTTAACGACTTGCCATTGACATCAGAAAGACTAATAGTACATTCTGCTCTACCTACCTAAGTCCTCTTTGCACCTGGATTCCAAATTCATTCCTATCTGTTATCAAATTAACTATTTTATAAAATTCCCATTTATAAAAATGGAAGCATTACTGCAAAAATGTGATGATTATTTTTTTTTTAAAAAAACAACCACCACCAGTTTGGCTTATTGAAGAATTTTATATTTCCCCAAATCAGCTGAGTCTGTTCAATATTGTCTGAAGCTCATTGTCACACTAAGTAATTCAATTTAATCCATTTAGAATTTAAAATAATATTCCTAGAAAAATGAAAGCTACTCTAGCGATAGGGTACAAGCATCTAGAAATAATCACAGTGCAACTGAATAGTATACCAACTCCCTTTTTACGACCCTGTGTAATCTCTTAATTCGGGGTAGACTCAGGGCGACTGGATGGAGCTGAGCTTTTACTGGCCACATGCCCTTTCTGATGCCACGCAGAGTTCTCAGTAGATTTTTTTTCTTTGCGCCCTAGGAGAGAAATACCTGATGCTACCTAGGATTGAACTCCCAACCTTCCAAGTGGGAAGCAAGTATCTTCACCACTAGGCCACATACTGCTCAGCTGAATAGTATATATACCAACATGTAAGAGTAATGCATATATTCTCTCTACTGCAATACATATATATAGTCAAAGAGGTGACCGGTTCAATTTCCATCAGATGGATTTAGACAAATATTTCCCAAACTTGGCAATTCCCAGATGTGTAAATTTCAACCCTCAGAATACTAATCAATGACCATCTAATCAATGAGTGATTGTGGAATCCTGAGATTCCAAGTTCACACATCTGGAAATGTCACAATTGGGAAACATTGATTTAGACCTTTAATTAAATGAGGAATAAAAAGCAAATACATTTTGATGAGGCTGCTGTGTAGGGACTAGGCAGGAAAAGAGAACAAATGTGTTAAGACAGACCACTAAAGGCCTGATTGTCAAAGTGACAACTAATGTATTCATATGTTCTAAAACAGAAGTTGATACAGTTTGACATCTGATTGTTGTAAGGCATAATGTATACACTTTACGGTATCACAAAGTACATATAGCTGTATCATTGTCTTCTGTATCAAGGAAAAAAAGGATTGGAGATTTTGAAGCTGCAATTAAATTCCAAAATAGGATTGCCACATTTAACCTAGCAATTTATGGACAGCTCAGTCATCACATAAACAGAGCCAAGCACGTAAAATTGCAAAGGCTTTATTAAAGCACAGAGATTAGTAATATGCTTTGAGATATATGAATTATGAAACACCAAATGTAAAAAAACACCATGTCAAATAATTATTTATATCGCTGTATTTACTAGTACCACAAATTCAATTTCAGAAATTGAATTATAGCACATTAATATTATTAATCACCATAACAAGGCCCATTACAATATACCCTTGGTCAGTGTGCATTTAATAAGCAAGATTTTGAATTTTTATCGATGTCTCCAGCTTTTTTTTCTTCTTTTTTTTTGAGCATACATATTTAAACTGAAGGGAATACGTTGCATTAAATTAAAATCGGTATTAATTTTTTAACTTCTGGCTTTTTTTTTAAAATTTGATTTATATGCCACCCTTCTCTGGAGACTCAGGGCGGCTTACAGTGCATTAAGCAATAGCCTTCATACTTTTGTATATATTTATACAAAGTCAGCTTATTGCCCCCACAAACTGGGTCCTCAATTTACCCACCTTAGAAAGGATGGAAGGCTGAGTCGACCTTGAGCCTGGCTAGGATTGAACTCACAGAATTAGAGGCAGCTGGATGTTAATTGCTGCCTTTAGTAGGAGGCATTAGCCCCCTACGCTACTCAGGCTCCTGTTTAAAAAAGCTCCTGGCTTTAAAAAAAACACAACTTTGTCCATTCTAGTTAGGAAGGAAGGAAGGAAGGGAGGGAGGGAGGGAGGGAGGAAGGAAGGAAGGAAGGAAGCTTATAGCCTATGAAGAGTTTCTACTGAAGAAAATAATTAGCGTTTTCTGATTTCCGTTGTCTTACAATACTTTGTTCTGTTCCAGAAAATATAATCTAATTGTTACCTACCACAACACAGTAGTAAAAGCTACTAAGAACTAGAAGGAATTCAAGAAAAATGCAATTCCCCACCCACTTCTACCTGTTTTGGAAATCTGGATTTAATCTAGTCTAGTTTGGACATAATCTGAATGCAGGTTGCCAGAAGAGCACATCAATACTATACACAGATAATCATCTTAATTCAAAGACACCAGCATTGTTTTTAAGAACTCAGCTAGCCCTCAAATATTATATTAACTTTCATATAATAATATAAAAAAAATAATGAATAATGTCTGTATACCAAGAGATATAGGAATACAATTACTATAAAATGGAGAATGACTATAAACTGACCATTTGTCTTAAATTATGAAGGAAAGCAGTGAATGCTCAGTGATATTTTCCATGCCATTAATATTTACACTTCAATACTTTTTTTTAAAAAAAAAACACAAGTTGATAATCTTAAGCAATCAATACATTGTTTTTCCATCAATATGTATTGTGTACTGTGTATCATGCGTGCCAGAACTGCATACATCTTAACAATTTAGATAATTTGTTCGGTCTCATCTGCCTTATTTGGGATTACAATAGCTGAACAATCATTAGAAAAAACATGAATGCTTAAGATTCTGCGTATTTTATTTGTTGTAATATCATTCTCTTTCAATCCCCATTGACCACTCTCAGGTTTGCTAACTGGCATAATGTACACAGAAGTTCAAGTAATGTCCTTTTAATTGGCAGCCTGTGGCTCTCAGGCACTTACTCGGATGTAAGTATTATTTTTATTTTTATTAATCATATTTCTATGCTGCCCACTCTCCAAGGACTCTGGGCAGTTTACAACAATCGACAGTATACTAAATAGCATATTGCCCCCAACAATCTGGGTCCTCATTTTACCCACCTCGGAAGGATGGAAGGCTGAGTCAACCTTGAGGTGGTGAGATTTGATCTGCTGTTCTGCTGAACTAGCAGTCAGCTGAAGTAGTTGCAGTACAGCACTCTAACCACTGCGCCACCTCGGCTCTCTGTGAAGTAAACTTTCACCAAGTCATCCCACTGAGAATTCCTTCTCCGGTCAGTGAGACCGGGAGTTGGGGGAATGTTAAAAAAGTTTAAAGGCCAAGAGAATTGTGTATTTACGAAGTAAAACTGGATTAGCTAGGATGGGCACCTTTATAGGGAAGAAACATTCCAGGTTTTCAATTTCAACTGTTCATTAAAGGCATGTTGGCAAACCTGGAAAAAAGGTTCTGTCTGCCTTAAGGGTCATATCAATTTAACCCATAACCACAGACCTATGATCATAGTGACCGCAACAGTTTTCCAAAATGTTTGGAACACCTCTATTTTTAGAAATGGACCACTCCGGTTGTGACTAGCTTTTGTTTTCCTACCAATAAGAGTGTATGCAGCACTGTGCTTGCATCAGTTATTTGGTGTTTTCTATAGCGGCATCTGAATTTGAGTTTCGGTCATATGGACCGCAGATCTTTAGTAACTTTAAAAAAAAAATGTCGGGGCCAGGTTTTCCACCAAAGAGTGCGATTTGGTGATCCAAATTTCAAAGAAAGTGTTCTAAGATGGTATGGAGAAGCAGAGAATGATTTGAGGAAAGTGCAATCGAATTGTGATGAAAATTTTGTAATGCCGCCGCCGATTCTGACACCAGCAATGATGAAGCTCCCAATGAAATTAATGACCAGGTACAATCTACGTCGTGCAATAATTTATATGGCAAGAACAAATTCAAATGGTTTTCTGCATCTTTTGGAAGCAATAGATCCAGAACCGCTAGTCACAATATTGTTGTGCAATTACCTGGACTACAACCAGCAGCTAGAAATTTCAGAAATTGACCTCCTCCCGTACATTTGAAAATTATTGTCTAAAGAAATTATTAGCACCATCATTCAGTGGACCAATGTAAAAATTAGAGAAGAAAGATTGAAGTTCAAGGATGGAGAAACAAAAAGTGACCTCCGCGATGTGGATTTGATAGAGATCAATACATTTTTTGGTTTACTGCTCTATACATCAATTTTTAGATCCCACCATGAAAACATCAAATGTCTTTTTGGTACTAAAGTCATTATGACCTTGTGTCTGTAATAGCGTAGCCGAAATAATATGTCTGTGGTTAAGGGTTAAATCTAATTTTAATGAGGCAACTCCTGAAAGCAACAACATCATTTTTTTTTTACAGGTTTGCATGGAAGCTTGAAACAGATGGCTGCTTTAATGCATAACAGAGAGATGTTATGTCCATGTGAAATCCAATGCACAATTTCCAATAATTTTCACACTGTGCACAACCCCAATAGTTATCCTTTCCAAGCTGTTATCCAATGGGTTTTTATCCAAATATATTTTAATATCTCTTAGTTTCGACAGATGGACAAGAGATGTACATCTTTGAAATCTCTCTGGATTGCTCATTACGAAGATACTTGAACCATTGTGGCTTCAGAATAAAATGATATAAATTTGTCTGTGTAAATAAGCATATTGAGGGCACTGATAAACATTTTATTAAAGTAAATTTTCCAAACATAAGTATCAAAAAGGGTTCTGGGACTCTCAATCTGAGAGTCTGAAAAAAAGAGTGGGATTTCTAATTACCATAGGAATTAAGGAACTTAACTGATGATTATTTGAATCTATTTTGTGGTGTCAACAAATCCAGGAGAAAAATTAGCTGGGAAGGTCTAATGGAGAAATTGTCCATTTCCCCCCACCCAAAGTTTACACATGATCAAACAGTGCATGTTAAATTCAGACTGCAGTCCTATAGATCAAGGGTGTCAAAGTCAGGGCCCTGGGGCCGGATCCTTAGGCCGGGTGCTTAGATCTGGCCCGTGGAACTGCCCTGGAAACAGTGAAGGACCAGCCCGCAGAGCCTCTGCCAGCGAAAATGGAGCTCGAACTCCATTTTTGCTGGCATAGGGTTGCAGGAGGCCATCGGGACCCACTTTCCCTGGCAGAGTGCTCGGGCCACCACAAGCGCCCCAACATGAGTGACATTGAGCTGGTCACGCCCACTATGGCTCCCCAAGGTCAAACACAACCCTGATGCAGCCCGCAATGAAATCGAGTTTGACACCCCTGCTATAGATACCCGAAACTCCCATTACATGGGTAATGAAGCTTATTTTGGACAACTACTGGGCTGCACTACTGAATTATAACATGATTGTGCAGTAAACGGGGTGGTGCAGCTAACTAAAAAGCATGTTTTACATTAGCAGAAAAATTGATAGGAGAGATTTTGGTTTTTTTAAAAAAATGTATGGAGATGAACATTTCTATGAAATACTGCAGCCTCAGTGGGGAAAACATCTTTGCAATTTCTTTGTACAGTAAATGGAGAAAATCAGAACGATCCCACACACACAAAAAATGTGCACAGTGCACATTTTTATAATTTGAGCCAAAGAAACATGTTTATTCCAGTGAGAAAAATGAGAACTGTTGCTTTTTTTTTAAAGAACAGTATGTGCAATCTTCCTCCGTAAAATTGACCTCATGATGCATCGAGCGAGATTCGTGATCCTGGGGGTTTTCAGAGGCTAGAAAGAGAAATGTGCATGGATACCTTTCCCAGTAATAAAGCAAGTAACCATTGCCATTAAAAAAGCTGCACCTGAAATGCAAGAACTTAGAAGGCTAGCATTCTACTGTCCAGAGGAAAACAAGCCACCAATATCCCAAGACCCCCTCCACAGGCAGCAGGAGCCCAGCAAGCAAGGATGAGTCCTTCTAAAGAAAGCAAGAAGGAAAAAGCCTCTTTAAAAAGGGACAGCATATATCTGGTATTCCTCATTACTGGTGGATCGCCAATATTCAGAAACAGTCCGCAACTGTCTCTTCAAATTATTTAAGGTATTTATTCTTTCATTGTACACTGTAAGTGCGGTATAGAATTTTGCAACTCGGAGAAGACTCCCCAACTGGATTCTTCCAAAATCAATGTTATCTTCATGCAACAGAAATAGCGCACAAAAAGTTTCAAGTGAGGGAGGCAATGATTTATTGATAACACGGGTGTCATTTGCCTTCATTGCTCTGTGGTGTTTAGGAAGAGATGCCACTGGATGTATTTTGAAAGAGAGCTACAAGTGTATTAGCTCATAAGAAAAACAAATTGAAATGTTAGGGTCAGAGAGGGTATTCACTTATTTACCTTTGGTACCGGTTTGCAAATGTGAGCTCGCACGCACGCACTACCTCTGCATATGCGCAGGACCTTCCGCACATGCGCAGAGCATCAAAAACAAGATGTGATGATGTCCAGGCGGGTCGGTGGAGCTGCCTGCTGCCTCCATTACCGGTTCGCCCAAACTGGATAGAACCAGCTGAATACCACCACTGGTTAGGGTGCGCTACATGTAGCTAAGATTTTCTTAAGTGTTAATTATACAACAGATAGCCAAGAAACAGTCTACGACGGAAGAAGTGTCTCCAGCAAAGATAAGACAACAGCCGCATTTACTAAGAAAGAATATTTATATGTCTTGTCTATAGAGATTCTCAGTCACTAAATCAGTAATTTGGTTACAGAATTGATACCTTGGGAGAGTTCACATGCTGCTCTTGTTGATAATATACCAATAGTTTATTTGATTCTGATTTTCATATATGCCTATTTTTTATGCAATTGTCTGCATATATTTATTTGTAATAGCTTTTTTTCCTATTTCCACAAAAAGGTGATGGAAAGAAGGATGGCTTAGAATGTTTAACCCTGACGATATCATCCCAAATCCAATTCCAGGAGATTTGAGGAGGGCTGGTGTCAATCTACATAAGATTCCATGCAAAAAAACCCTCAATGTTTCATGAGTGTCATTAGCATCTATTTTGTTTGCATCTATTAATGTTCGCTCCTTAGAGCCTAAAATGGATTACATGAAGCTAGATTTAATAACAAACTGGGACGTGAGAAATCATTGCAACGGAAACTTGGTTAAAGCATTCTGTCCCGGATAGTGTTGCTAGCTTGGGTGGATACTTTTGAGAGCGAGCATCAGAATTTCGTTTTTTAATGTGTGCCAATGTGTTCACATTAAAAAAATGACAATAAAGGTTACCTTATTTTATAATATGGTGCTTGCTTAGCAAAGCTGTTGCGGTAGCTTACTGCATTGCATCTGAACAGTAGGTTTGTTTTCAGTATAAAACATGGCTCCAGGTTTATCAATGGTGAAAAAATATATTAACACTTCTTCAAAAGAAAATCAAAAGTTTTACCTCAGAAAAGAAAAAAAGAATTATCAGTATTCTAAACTGACTCATATATGATATATGGGCAAACAAGGGAAGAGCGCTTCAGGGTAAGTCTTTCTCCAGGGCCTACATGAGGCTTCGCATTCAATATTTGTCAGCAGAGATGCCAAAGAAGGGAATATCGTCCTTGTTATAAAATGCCCTATTTGCTTAGGACGTAACATTTCATGTTATAAAGGCCTCCTTGGGGAAATCTTCCACAGACAGACACATTTGTCAATTGAAAGAACTCAGAATACAATTTGGAATTATGACACCTCACTCTGGGAAATGCTCAAAGCTATTAGAGGTGCACTCCAGCCATAAATATTAGCAAATGTAAAAGCTAGAGAACTTGCTAGAACAGAGGTCAGCAACCCGTGGAGTCTGGAGCTGTATGTGGCTCTTTAATCCCTCAGCTGTGGCTCCTTGTCGCTGGTCCGCAATTAATAGGGCTTTCAGTTAGGACAGGTAGAGGAAAAAGACGCCATGAAAGGAGGAGACTCTATGGTGGAGGGAACCAGACTCCCGGTCGGCATAGGAAAAATAATGCCATGCTAGGAGGAGACTCTATGGTGGTGGTGGTGGTGGTGGTGGTGGTGGTGGTGGTGAACCAGACTTCCGGTCAGCAGAGGAAAAAGGAGGCCATGCTAGGAGGAGACTCTATGGTGGAGGAACTGGACTTCCAGTCAGCTCCAGAATTGAACACGGGGTTTCCGGTTAGGACCTTTGTGGCTCTTTGAGTGTTTAAGGTTGTTGAACCCTGTTCTAGAATGTTGTTAGAAACATATTTATGTCATTATTCTGCTTTTCCTCCCAATTCCCTTAATATTTTTCAGCTACAATCACCAGATGAAACTAAAGCAGGAACTCTGCGGGTCATTAAAGATTCATTTGGGAGGGGGAGGCAGAATATTCATTATAGGTAGTCCTTGATTTATGACCATTCATTTAATGGTCCTTGAAGTTATGGCTGTAGGAGAAAAGCAGGCAGAGCTGAAGGGGGGAGTTAAATGTGTCATCAGTTTAGAGTCCTTACGTTGCTACAGGAGATCCAAGCCCAGACCTCTGAATTATGTTAATTCTTATCTAGCATCAGTTCAGTGTTGACTATTATTGGCCAGATTCTTGTGTACAAGTTTGAATAAATCCTCTATGTTGCAACTTTATGAATGATCCTGATTCGTTACGCCCAATGCCCAATTGCAGCAACCCCAACGTAATATGATCAGAATATGGATACTTGGCTGCCCACCCACATTTATAACTTCAAGAGCACTTCAACTACCCTGTCCAATTATCTCCTCTCATCTATGTCCTTTTGGCCCTCTACACGCTACGACTCCTGAAATCCTACTTGCCATTATCTTTCTCCTTCTGCTGACCAAGACAGCTGCTGGCCACATGAGGCTTTCTTCCCCTGGTCTATCCATGGTAGATTCCTTGTGAGATCTAGCAATAATGGCGTCATGTGGCCAGCAGAGGATTCATGAAGGGGCAGACTGGGCATGCCTCATCAGCAGTGGGAACAAGAAGGTGGCAAAAGTTAGCTAGTGTGGTGGAGTGCAGGGCAACAGTGGTCTCAGAGTACAGGGTGGCAAGGGGGGTGGGACTGTGGCTGGCACTGGGCTAGGACAGCTGAGACTTCCAGAAGAAGCTGCAGCTCAAGACATCTTGCAGCCCCAGAGCGATGGCGCACAAAGAAATCCTTGAGCCACAATGTATTTTTTCCTCGGTCATCCTGTACTTACACACATGCACGCACATATTTTACATGCTTTTTCCCTGGACCTGAACCTACATTCCCTCAACCCCTGGATTCCTTACCTGGAACTCACAACCACTTCCCATTTAACAACATGCACATCTGGAGTTACAACAGCAACCGAGGCTGCCAGGATTGCCATCGCTAAGGGATGTAGTCTTATAACTCACGCTTTACGATCCCATTGTTTAGCAAAAGAAATTCCGGCTCCAATTGTGGCCATAAGTCAAGGACTACCTTTAAAATTGGCTACTGGAGAAGGACTGGGGAAGGGTGATATCCGTGATCTGAATGTCTATTGAAGAAAAACCCCACTTCTGAAAGTGGGATTTGCACTGGCAGGAAATCTCCCACTTGCAGGTTCAGAAAGCCGAAGAGATAATTTAATTCTGCAATAGAAGCAGTGTCCAAATTATCATTTTTTTTTCTTATGGTATTTGCATTTTTAAAAAGACAATATTAACAGCAAAACAGCTTTTAATGTGGACCTGGGCTTGTTACAGCTCCTGGCCACAACTGGCCCTTTGGCAATCTCTGTATGGCCAACATTTTATTTTGAAGACAACTGTTGTTGTTTTTTTTCAATTTACACATGGTTCAGCCCTTCACAACTGCCTCAGTTTCTCATGTGTCCCTTTGGGAAAATTAATTGCACACCTCTGTTTTAATGTAATCTCAAGTAGAGTCTACCAACAGCTCTTCTCTAAAGCTCATTACTCATTCCTTCATAATTTACTGAGAACCACTTTTTATGATAGGATGGTCCTGAAATGCAATTCAAATGGCTTGTTTCTCAGTAAAAAATTGTGGAGAAAAAAAAATGTGTCAAAGGAGCTAAAGTTATTATCTCACGGAAACTGATAATAGAAATTTGTTATATTGGAAAAATGTTCCCGTATTATGTTGAACACAACTGTGCTCAAGGAAATGCCCCGTTCCTTAAATCAACTTTTCTATTTTTCTTTTCTTTTGATTTTTACAGGACATAAATATTCAATACTTTAAATCAATGTGTTTTATTTCTCTCATCGTAAAGAAAAATTTATTATTTCATTTGGTTGAGGAATAAAGCATGTTCATAAAATGCATCCAGGAAGCTGTTAAGCCTGGTGATGAAATGGCATCGAGTGACTTTATGAAGAAGAAAAAGAAAAAAAGGGGGGGAGGGACCTGTACAGTATATGAAATAACTTAGCAATGAATTCCCCTTAGTACTTTTTTTCTATCAAAAAAGTTTGAAAGGCCCATATTTTAATTTGTTTAAGTTAGCACAATCCAAGTAAAGAAAACTTCTATTTTAAGAGGAATGATGCAGATAAAGGTAAATGTGTGTGTGTGTGTGTGTGTGTGTGTGTGTGTGTGTGTGTAGATATATTTATATATGCTGTCCCTTTTAAAAGGGGTGGATATGGGATCTGAAGCACAAACTGGTTAAAGCACATGCTGAGAAGTCAGTACCTGCCAAAAATCCTGAGAAGAGGGGTAAAGGTTAGGAAGAAAAGGAAGAAAATGAGCAAAGGTTTGTTACAACAATAGGAAAAATAAACTAACAGAAAACATCATGTACATCATAATGGCAGGAACGACAGAATAAAAAGAATAGCAAGTTAACATTTCAGTAAGAAAGAATTTTAAACAGTAACAGTGTTGGAAGGGACCTTGGAGGTCATCTAGTCCAACCCCAAGCTCACGCAGGAGACCTGTACTAGGGATTCGAACCGCCAAACTGCCGACCTTTTCTGATTGGCAAGCTCAGTGTCTTAGCCACTTGAGCCACCTAGTCAGGTATTGCTGAACTCCTCAGAAGCAACAAATAAAGGGGAGGAAATTGATGGTATTTATCAGTTTGCCCTGCTACAGTATCAAGAACAGGAGGAGTCTATAGAATAGTCTAGCTCAGTACTTTCAATTTATGCCAACAAAAATGAAGCCTTCGAATTTCAACAGAGCCAGGAAGAAAGCAACAGGTCATAGATTCACCCTTGAGCAAAGATTCATATTTTCTTCTATCTGGTTGTCCTCATCCAGTGACCATGCGGCTTTGAGAGAACACCCACGAAGCATTGAGGTAGGAAGGGGACAACCGCCTAGCTAACCAGATCAGTTAGATCAATCCTGTCAAAATGTCTTCCACATGTTGGATAATAGATATCAAAAACCCTTCACAATAGAATTTAACTTATATACTGCTTCACAGTGCTTTATAGCCCTCTCTAAGCGATTTACAGAGTCAACCTATTGCCCCCAACAATCTGGGTCTTCATTTTATTGATCTTGGAAGGATGGAAGGCTGAGTCAACCTTGAGCTGGTGAGATTCGAACTGCTGGCAGTTGGCAATCAGCAGAAGTAGCATGCAATACTGAATTCTAACCACTGCGCCACCACCACTCTTATTAATGTTATCAAGGTAATCGAAGCTGTAACTGTACCCAAAAACACCTCAGGAACTAGGCTGGAGAAACAGATGGTCCTTCGGAACCTATTTTCCTTGACAATAACCTCAGTGCAGAACTGCAAATTAACCCAATTAACCATTGGCACTTAAAATTAATGGCTGACTTCATGGTTATCCTGAGATTCCAATATATCTTTGGCAGCTGGCCCAGTTATCTGGAGAACAAATCTACTAAATATATATGCTAACATCTCATCTTCTGGGTGTTGTAAAAGGCAGAGACATGGTTACACAAATAATTACTTCTCCTGATAAGCTACACCATCTGTCACAATCTTTTCAAATAATTGTAGATTTTTGAAGGAAAAGCAGCAACTTATATAAATATGCATACAGCACCGACAATTAAAGCTGTGCATATATTGCTTAATTTAAGTTTTCCCTCTCCTGCAATGCATACCGAGAGAAGCTGTTCTATTAAACTCAGAAAAACAAAATAATTTGAAAGTAATATGAATGAGATAAATCAGCAATAAAATAAAATAAAATAAAATAAAATAAAATAAAATAAAATAAAATAAAATAAAATAAAATAAAATAAAATAAAATAAAATAAAATAAAATAAAATAAAATAAAATAAAATATGGGGAAACAGCTGAAAAATCTACTTTTTTTAAGCACAACGAAATCTTTCAGGTGAAGTCCCAGATCCTGTGAATTGTCTGAAGCGCCCATCCTCTCAAACAGAACTCCTATGAAGAGATATGTAAACTGTCTTTTCAAACATATCTAAAATCGCTCTGCAATTCCAGTTCAAATTAACTACGGTTAAGACACTTGTTCTTCTATGATGATGAAAGAATAAACTGGGTGACACAAGGATCCATAAAATAATAAACATCTAAAAATCTAAGGCAGTATTTCAGAAAAGGGCAAACTGTTGTGCTTATTTACAGCATATATGCTTACTATACATTAGAAAAATGTGTAGTAAGTAGAAAAATGTGTGAACAAGTCTGTATATGGCCAAATATTATAAGTGTTATATTGGAGCTTTTGGGAGAATACTGTTTCAAAGAGCAGCGTACACAAACTGACAGTAATTTGATTGCACACTTTAAATTACAGTATTTTCCTGCGTATAAGACTACTTTCTAACACACAAAAATCTTCTCAAAAGTCGGGGGTCGTCTTATATGCCGGGACTCATTCTCCTGTAACCAGGCAGACCAGCCCATAAGGCTCTGACAAGCCTTAAATAGCTCTGAGGAGGGTCGTCTTATACGCCCAGTCGTCTTATACGCCGGAAAATACGGTATATAAGTAGTCCTCAACTTGTATCCATTTGTGTAGTGACCATTACAATAGCACTGAAAAAAGTGACTTACAACCACTCCTTGTACTTACAACTGTTGCAGCAACCCCACTGTCATTTGATCAAAATCTGGGCACTTGGCAACTGGCATGTATTTATGATAGTTGCAGCATATGGTGGGGAGGGACTTGTGATCATCATTTGTAATCTTCCCAGCCGGCTTCTGACAAGCGAAGCCAATGGGAAGCTTGATTTACTTAATGACCATGGGATTCATTTAATAACCGCAGTGATTCACTGAACAACCATAGCAAAAAGGTCATAAAACTGAACGTGGCTCACTCAACAGTTACCTTGCTTAGCAACAGAAAATCTGGTCTCAATTGGGAGTGTAAGTCAAGGACTATCTCTGCTTCTATCTCAAGTTGATCGTTGAGAGACTGATATTAAATATTAAGTGCCACGCTCCAGAATAATCAATAATTGCGTTAATCAGCTTGTTCCACCCATCAGTCTGATAAAAGCTGGCCGCAGGGCCTTAAATTGAATGCATTTGAAGCTGCCACCAATGACAACTTAAATTATTATTCCTTCCGCACATCCAGATGTGCTGGTGAAAAAGGCAGAAGAGGAGCAGAACGACATGGAGGAAAGATAATGTGGCTACATATTAGACTTCTTTCTGCCATCCCTATTCCCACCTCTGGGAAAAACAGGGAAGTCTGCCTCAGAGGAAAGAGAGAAAGAACAGCAAAAGTTCCAACACTTATTTTTCTCTTGAAAATAGAAATAGGAAGTTGTGCCCTTTGCTACCATGTTCACTGTACCCTCAACTGGTTATCAAATATCCTAATTCACTGTAGTCCTTATATATACAGTGAATTTGGATGTTGATATCCAGTGCAACAAATAGGTTAGCAAAGGGAACACCTTCCTATTTCCATTTTCAAGAGAAAAATGAGGGCCATTTTACATATTCCATTTCTTTGAGGCAGGAAAAAAAATTAATTCCTGAAAATTCACGTATGTGAACTTATAATGAAGGGGAAACTGGAGTAGCAATTTTTGCTGCAATGACACAGCACAATAAGCAGAAGAGCAAGCCATTTTTTTTTTACTTTGAAGCTTCCACAGCCTCATAAGAGTCAGTAGAAAAACTCCTTAGAATTTAGATGTAGTTGCATTCATTATAATGAGCCAGAAAAAAAAAAGAATATTGCCTGCTTGAAAAATGGACAGGCCTTTGCTTATTTTATACATGGAATAGGAAGAAAAAAGGACATGTTTTCCTTCTCCCTCTCTGCATCCCTCTCCTCACCCCATCATTGTTAGAAAGACAATTAACATGCAATTAACAAGATTTAGAAATCTCACCTTTCCATCATAGCGTTTCACCACAAATTGATCAAGACCTAAATCTGGAAATAAAACCAAACAAGTTTATTAGCATATTTTGAAAATGACATTTTGGCAAGTTTCTTTAAAGAAAATGCATCACTTAACCATCAAATCAAACATGAAAAATACAGGAAAGTAATCTTACGGTATAGTAGGTTAATTTTCTATCTAGTAACATGTTTTACAGGTTTGTATAATAAATCTTTGTCTTTAATCACTCCACCTCCTCCTAACAATATCATCTTTTACCTGCAGCTAGCTATGGCTTTTTTCCCCCCTCTGATTCGCTATGTTACCTCAATTGCACTCCTGTCATCTCCCAGCTACTACAAACGTTAATCATGTAGCTGGAAACAGCACACTTGGATGGAATCAGAGTTTGAGAAAGTTTGGCCTGTACAGAAAAAATTATGTCCTTCCTTTCATGTAGTAAGGCAAACAGTAGCTGCCATTAAGAGATTACAAAATGCTTTGCTTAATGAAAGTGTGGAGCAATGTTTTTCAAACTCGGCAGCTTTAAGATGAGTGGACTTCCACTCCCAGAATTCCCAGGGGTTGAGGAAGTAGAGCAGTGGAATTCTGGGAGTTGGCTGACTGTGGAATTCTGGGAGTGGAAGTCCACACATCTTCAAGCGACTACGGTTGAGAAACACTGAAGTAGAGAAAACACTTCCTTAAGTAGAGGATACATTTCTTTAAGTTTTCTTTTCTTCTTTAAGTTTTAGTTGGGAATAAGAGTTTGGAAAACGGGTTAGATTTTTCCCCATAGAATGAAATCATGTATTTTACAACCAATGAATTCTCTTTAAAGAATAACTGGAAGCATAATTAACATATAATACTGTTGGAAAAAATGTCCATCTGGGTTCAGTTCCAAGTGGGGAGAAAGACACTGGAAACATGGAGAGTGCTTGGAAAGATAATTTAATGGTGGGCAGGACCACATGGTTTGAGATCCTGGACAAAAAAAACCACGTGGGTGAGAGAGAGATTTATACCCTCTCTTGGATCCTGCCTTGGAGCTTCCTGTTCCTGTGGCAAGCTATTGGCTGCTGTAGGGATCATAGCTAACCTTGTAGGTTTTCTGAGTCAAGTTTGGTTGAATCTTGCTGGGTGATGATGTAATGAATGGGCTCTGGGCAATTTCTATTATGGCTCAATGGCTTTGAGTTTGTCTTTAGAAACATATTTCTCCTTTAGGGAAATATAATATTCTGCCTTTTTAATATTTCCTAGAATATTTCATATTCCTAGGAGAGGGCTGGGTGCTAACAATACCTTGAATTAAATATATTTATTAGTTTATATATATATATATATATATATGTATGTATGTATGTATGTATGTATGTATGTATGTATATGTATATGTATATGTATATGTATATGTATATGTATATGTATATGTATATATCTGTCTGTCTGTCTGTCATCCCTTTACAGCTCTGTGAAGGGGTGGCTGGCATATAGGAAATGTTTATTGTTATGCATCTTATATGTAATAGTAAACATTCCACTAATTGTCATTAAAAGAACAAAATCAAGTCAACTAGACAGACAACACAAAAAGATAAAACAGTGACATTAGCAAGCCTAGGACAATTAATATTTTTTGAACCTCCTTCTATATTGTTACAACGAAAGCCATGATTTTTATCTAGTGGTAATGGATGCCAATCATTTAAAAGCAATATCCATAACAATGAAGCAATATATGAATAGATACTTTCTAATTGGCACAAGAACTGGATATGTTTAGCCTAAAGAAGAAAAAATCAACAAGAAAGATGACAAAACAACTCTCAAATTTCTTGAAGGGTTATCACAGAAAGAGGGTACATATTTACTGTCCATAATTCCCAAAACAGGATAAGGGGCAGCATGTGGAAACTTTTCAGAGAGGGATACAAACTCAAAATAAGGTGGAATTTCCTGATTGTGAAAACAACTAAAAAGTAAAACAGCCTGATGCTCCATCTTCAAAGACTTTCAAACAGGATAGCTATTAGTTTGGGATGTTATACAGATTCCCATCCTTCATGGGGCATGATCTAGAACAGGGGTGTGAAACTGGCGGCCCATGGGCCGGATGCATCACATGCACTGCAGGCCACACCCACCTCACTCTGCGAATGGGAAAAACGTTTTGAAACATCATGTGATAGCAACATGACGCCGTGATCTAGAAGCTCTCCAAGGTCCCTTCCAACATTCTGATTTTACAAATACGTTTAATGTTAAATTGATAAAAATCAACAATACTGATACAGGATTTAATCAATGAAATGCTTCATTGCAGTCTTTAGCCAGCACAACAGGAATCAGTAATCCAAAATACACAAATTGATCTACTCTGTGATGAATGATCACTGAATGATCATTTTGACATCCGTGTGCTACTTTTCTGTAGATTAAAAGTCACAATAAATTCAGCTATTCATACAATTGTTGCAATTATTCATTTATGTTTACTGGTCGCCTTCCCTTCAGGAAGAAACTAATTTTGGGAGGGTGGGGGGAATGGTTGCTCAAAATGCAATATTGGATCATATAGTATAATACTGTGCTACACTGCACCATCGTTTAGTCAATTTCATTTTTCATTTTATCAGATTTATATCTAATAAAGGTTGATGACCTTCAATGAAGACTTTTGTCCTCCACTGGATTGATTCATATTGATGAAATATCTCTACCTTACAGCTGTCTCCCACAAGACCATTTGCAAATAATAGAAATGGCAGACAACAAAATATGGCAGATGCTAAGCTAGAGAAAATTTATAAAGCTCACAAAGAGTCATGTACCTTAATAAAAAACTTAGTGCCAATTACCCGCATTATTTTTACAACACGTTGGCTAGATCTTAACTGCAATAAAAACGTTTATAAGGCTGTTTTAGTCCATTACTAAAGATCATCTCAGTAATTGTTTAAAACCATGTGCTGGAGAACATTAAAAAAAGAGGTGGGAGAAACTGAGAAATGGTCACTGGCATAAAATTGCACAACTACAGGAAATCAATCTCAGCAACTTTTACAATGAAGGAAATAACCAGGATTACTGGGGTGCCTTGCAGCCTTCTATTTTCCATCACAGTATCCAAGGTGACTTACTTTCTGGTTGCTTTTCATTTGGTGTTATAGATCGCACAAAATCTTGTGGGGTCATAAATACTTCTGAATCTCCATGTTCATTGATGATTTTCAATGTGGCAAAGTATCGAAAGATTTTATCTGGAGTAGAGTAAGCTCGGATCCTGTTTTCATATTCCATCACCTAAAAAGAAAAATACCGGATGTGAAAATTCTCTAAATTCCAATAGCTTAGCTATTCTTTTTTTTAAAAGGTAAGTGATGTTTTGACACAAATATATAATTCCATATAAAGCAGGGGTGAAATGCTCCTGGTTTGGACTGGATCGCCCGATCCGGTAGTGATGGCAGCAGGTGGTTTGGAGAACCAGTAGCAAAAATCCCTGCCCAGCTGAGCTGTGCAATCATCAGAGGCTTTTTTTTTACTTTTAACAGCATTTTTTCTTCAACTTCTTCGGGCAAATAAGGGGGAAAAATGCTTTTAAAAGCCTCTGGCGATCCCAGCTGAGTTGCCTGATCGTCAGAGGCTTTTAAAAGCATTTTTTTCCTGCAACCTCTTAAGGTTGTAGAAAAAATGCTTTTAAAAGTAAAAAAAAAAAACAAGTTGGCCACGCCCACCCAGCCACATTAACCGCCCCCACCAAGCCACGCCCACAGAACCGGTAGTAATAAATTTTACATTTCACCACTGATCTAAAGACCCAAGCTGAATTGATAGGATCTACCGTATTTATCTATCAGTATTATGAATCTATCCTCCAGGCAGAGCAAGAGACATAAAAGCCAAATTAGGTTTCAGTCCTGAAATAGTGGAACATTTTGGAAAAAATAAAAACAAATTAAGCCTAGAAACAACAGAGCAGACAACAAACCACCACCATAATGAAGAAATAATTGGGAGAAGGCAGTTAAAATTGGCATTGAAATAAAAGTGACAATCAGTCCTATTTTGTGAGTGAAGCTTTTACAGTAAAAAAATACCATCATAGTTTAACTCCCCTGCCTCACTCCAATCAATGAATGAATCAATCAAAATGTATTCGCGGTCCAAGATCAAACACAATAAAAGACCAGCTATATGATACAATAATAACCATAAAAGAAAAAAAATTAAAATTGCAAGAAAATCCTAAAGCAAATGGTTATTAGCATGGAAGAGGAACTAGATTTTGTGGTCCACCAGGAGCCTGTGGAGCTGGCAGCAGACAGTGAGGAGACTGGGGAGGACAATGGGCCAGTCCTGGAGGCTGGGAAAGGCCCGGTCGAGGGCTCTGCATCGGAGGCAGAGATGAGGCCGGGGCCAGGGCCATCTGGGAGTGATGCATGGACTCCGGAGCCTCTAGAGTCAGACAGCAGAGAGGCAGAGGAACAGGAGGAGCCTGTTCCTAGTGCACACATGCGCAGAGCTGCCAGAAGGCAAGAACAGCTACAGCAAAAGGGACAACTTGGGAGTAAGGAGCAGCAAAGGCTCTTGGGCTCTTTGTAGGAAAGGAACATTGCTAAATCTGTTTCTAGTCGACGTCTCGTAGGGTTTTGCCAAGGAAGGCCTTTGGCAGCGTGCCAAAGAAGATAAAGGTTTGTGATAAGCCCAAAGGCCTTTTTTTGAAGGACTTGTTTTGGAATTAATTTGAACTAAACTGGGAATGAAGTAATTCTCAGCTGCTATAATAAAATAGGTTTGTTGGAGACTAATTGTGTCTTGTAATGACCAAGTGAATCTAGATCAGAACACTAGATAGTTTCTGATATCTACCGTTATTGAGCTACTTAGATGGACTTCAGAGGATGGTAGAGGACAGGAAGGCCTGGAGGAACATTGTCCATGGGGTCGTGATGAGTCGGACACAACTTTGCAACTAACAACCCCAACAATAATTATTGATGAATATTTGCAACCTTCAAGTGGCAGCATGTCAAGTGCAAGAAACCAGGAGCCAGGATAGAGTTTGAAAAGACTATATGAGTTTATGTCATACTAAGAATCTGATCTAAATCAAAGCAAATTGGTGCTAGATAAAAGTAAAAAGAATTCACAGGGAGTTGGACTCTAGTGGAAGCATAGCAACTCCAAAGTGATGGCCCATTTGACTCCACCATCAAGCTCAGCCTAGTCATCTCCTACAAAGCATGAGGTTTGGGTGGCTGCTGCCAGGTGAGGGAAAGGTGCATGAGGGTGCATAGGTGACCAGAGAGGTGTAGCAATGAGTGCAACTAGGCTTGACAAGGTGCACAATGGTGCATTCAGGCCTGGAAGCCATCTTTTGCATTAGGCCTTCAGATCTGCCATGTTTACTACTGTGGGAAACTGGGAGGGGGGATTGTAAGGAGCATGAGTGATATATAGTCATAATAACATTCCTTTCTCAGAAAGTCAAGGAGAACTTGCCCTGTACCTGGAAGGATTCAACAGGGAGGCATCTCCAGTTGGGACGATGTTTGATTGGACCATGTGATGGACTTGTGTGTGTTGGGCAGGGACTTGAACTTTTCTTTGGGTGGGGAAAACCTGGAAACTTCAGATTCGGGTTTTCCCAGATGTGCCAATATGACATCTCTAATAGAATTGAACTTTGAGGAAACTCAAGCCTCGGGGGTGTTACTTGGAACCTTGACAGTTGTGCAAGTGGCAGGATGAGCATGGTGTGAGTACAGTGGGGCTTGGGGGAAGATGCAGAGGGTCTGTGAGTTGCTGGTGAGGCACACCATGAGTGAAGAAAAGTTATGGGAGGTTGCACTGTTGGAGAGACTAATCCAAGCAACTTGCGATCTTCTGTGCCAACTTCCCCATGACTTTGCTTTTGGTAAGCTAATTGGTCATTCCAGGCCTGTTTATTTCTCACGGGAGACCTACTGCTGAGACAGAGTAATTCAATTTGGAAATGATTGGACAAAATAACTCCTTAATAATAACAACATTAGTTGATGACTGCTGTCTCTATGACCTTGGGGGAAAGAAGAGAAGAGATACTGCCTAGGAAACCAGAAAACCAGAGGCAGAGGTTAAACCCCAGGGGCTTAGCAGTCAGAGAAAGAAACACAGGAAGGACCTGGCCTAATGGAGCCAGCAGTTAAAAGTGGCGGAGAAAAGTTTGTACTTTCAGACTTACAAGATTGATGTCAGCCCGCCCCCAGGTAAATCAGACAGGAAACAATTAGATGAACAAATTCTACTTTCGTATAAGGCTACATTAACACAAACTTGCAAGTTTTGAACCTTCCGAATTCCGAATCTGCAAAGATAAATAGAATCGCGGGGGGGGGGGGGGAATCCGCTGTGCCACGCGATTTAGATTAGCTAGAAAGCAGGAAGTCTGAGGATTCTAGCTACTATAAATCGGGCATCACAGCTGATCGTTGCCCAGTTGATCGTCCGAAATACCAGTTCGCCAGTAGCATTTTTTACTACCAGTTCGGGAGAATCGGTCCGAGCCGACAGCATTTCATTCCTGATCCACACATATTTAGAATCATTTCAGTGGCAACAAATGAATAAAAGGTCACTTGTAGATTTCCAGAAAAGACTTCTTCTTTTCTCTTCTGTGCCATAGCTCTCAACTGGCTGATGGAAAAACAAGAAAACCCCACAATATATGCTCCCATATGCTTTCTTTACCCTCAAGCCCAAAGCCTCATTCCCTTCTAAGAAGGGACATGGTTGAATTTTGAGACTGATACAAAGGTGGTTATGAGTGCCTGTTTACCCTGAATGAACTTAAATTCCCAGAGCCAATCTCTTATAGTACTAAACACTTCATGATAGCCTGAACATTTGTATATTATTTTTATAAAATTGTGAATAACTACTGAAGTACCAAATGATTGGAGGAGAAACAAAGAATAGAATAGAATAGAATAGAATAGAATAGAATAGAATAGAATAGAATAGAATAGAATAGAATAGAATAGAATAGAATAGAATAGAATAGAATAGAATAGAATAGAATAGAATAGAATAGAATTCTTTATTGGCCAAGTGTGATTGGGCACACAAGGAATTTGTCTTTGGTGTATATACTCTCAGTGTACATGAGGAGGACAAAATACATTCATCAAGAATAAAAAGATACCACTCTTAGTGATAGTCAAGGTTACTAATAAACTATCAAATCGTACTAGGAAACAAATAAAAATAATATAAATTAAAAGATACAAGCAACATGGTTATAGTAATAAGTGGAAAGAGATAGATACTAGTAAGGAAGAGAAGAATAATAGTAATAATACAGTCTTAGTAAATTATTTGACAGTGTTGTGGGAATTACTTCTCCCAATTTTCAAAAAGGACAAAAACAGGAACTAGTTAGTTTCACCTTAATACTTGGGAAGTTTCTAGGATGTACTGCAAAGACAATGATGTTTTAAGTGCACAGTCAGAGAGAGGATAGGGAGTCCTGGTTTGATAATAGTACCTGTCAAAAACCATGGTATAGTGAGCAGTTGATTGTAACCTGAACATGGCACAGCAAATGTGATATGACTACAAAAAGGTAAAGGCAATGTTAGGGTGCATTCAAAATAATATGATTTCCAGATCATAGGAGATCATAACACTGCTCAGATCTCACTGTAAGTGCTATGTCCAACTTCGGGCACCATGCTTTAACAATTCAGACAAACTGGAAAAAGTTCACAGAAGGGCAACAAGGATTGTAAGGGAACTAGAATTAAGTCCTATAAAAATATATACAAGGACATATTTGGCTCTGAGATGGCTTTCATATTCCAGTTTAATTTTCAAACATCCAAAAAGATAGCGCATGAAGAAAGTAAAGATTTGTAAGATTCCAAAGTGTAGAAGACAGAATAGTTAATCTAAATTAAAGACTTCAACAAAATATTAGCAGAAGAAACCTCTAAATGACAAATTCCACAGTGGAATCAATTACCAAAACAGATGGTGGGATTTTTCTCATTAGATGCACCCAGTTAGAGACTGGACAGCCATTTATGCAAAAAAATATTTCATTTCCTGCACTGAGCAAGGGTTTAGACTTCATGGCCTAAATGTCACCTATCAAAACTAGGATTCCACAATTCTCTCATCCAAACTCAGAAAAAAAAAATCCAAAATCCAAAACCCATCCACATGTATGTATAAATGATTCATTTGATTTGCATCCTGGTTTAAACCATTCTTTATCTACCCTCGTCAGCCTCAAAAATATTTGTGGGATTATTAGAGCTTAAAACACCAAGCTAGAAAGAAACCGTGAGTTCAAGCCTCACCTTACCCATGAAAGGGTTCAGTCACTCTCTCTTAGCCCAATTTACCTCACAGGGTTGTTGTTTCTGGGAAAAATAGGAGGAGGAAGGAGTGTTGGTTGCTTTTGTCACCTTGAGTTATTTGTAAAAACGCTAAAGGCATGATATAAAAAATAAAAATAAGTGACCTGTCAAAAAGTTGTTCTTGACCACTAATTCAAATAAATGCAGTTTAATAAAGACATACCTTACGGTCTCGAAATCCAGAACGCTGTTTCTTTTTCTTTCCTTCTCCCTGAGAAACGTTATTGGACTCCAGAGCTTTCTCTTCATCGCTCCCTTCATTCGCTACTTCTCTGTTTTTCATTTTCTCATCCGCCGCGTGCATGTCGTGATTCACAGAAGGCGATGCTTCCGCCTGGGCTCTAAGATTAAAAACAGGGAGGAAAGTCCTTCGGATTATTTAAAATGCCCACAAGAAAAACACTTCAGAGAAATGAATGACCTCAATCCTGACTGTGCAAACTATTCAAAACAGGTGATTTATGGAGCACATTATCCCGGAGAAAAGACCTTTTTTTTTCTTCTTCAAAGTGTTAAAATAATACTGTGGTTACAAGGTTCACGCTGCTATTCCCAGCTGTCCTTACCTGCATATGTTTCCTCTGCCAGTGCCAAGCACAAGGTCAGCTTTCAAAGGACGTGGTTGTTTTAACACTTTGAAGACAGATGTTGCACCCACATTCAGAAATTCTTGCAAAGGGCCTGTTCCAAAGGCTTCATTTGGGTTTATTATCTACAGCCAAACTTCTACGCCTTTGCAGAAGCTTGCACAGCTGCTTCGTAACCTGCCCCCAGTTGCTTATGAAGCATTTATAAGCAGCTGGATTTATGAAGCAGCTAAATGAAGCTGGAAAAAACATGCAACAACTGCTTTAATTATTCCGAGAAACGTGCTTTGTCTAAGCTCCTGTGAGTTGTGAAGGGCTTCTTTCCAAGGACTTGCGTAGCAATAATACAAATTTTGGGTTGAGTTATATGAAAATTCTTCAATTCTCATGTGATGCACAAGTTGGGCTTAATTCAAGCAAGGAATTCTATAATGAAGGAAGTGCTGAATGGAAGAAAAAGTCAAGCATGGAAAATGTGTGTTGCCTTAGCATCTGGACATTCATGAGCAATAAGCAACGTCCAAAAGTAACAGCTGAAATAGGTCACTGATTATTTAACAAAATGCCACAGAGAAGTTTGCTGCAAAAATAGCAGCATACAATATAACCCAGCAATAACTGAATGTATCTACATAATTTGAATAGTTCACTCTAAATGTTTAGGTACATGAACAAAAGTTGCAAGCATAAATCTTAAATTGGCAGGGTTGTTAAGGAAATCCACTCTAGTGTAGGTTAACTGTTATTTTGATTACTATTTTATTAATTGTTTTGATGATTATTAATTGATCTAATTGAAGTTTGACTAAATCTTGGCAGTGACAGCTGTTTCGCAAAATGCAATAGAAGTTTCTCTGTTTTACTATTCGCATATGCAAATAATACTTTGAAAAGCCAATATTGGATACCTGTTGATGTTGGAAGCCAATGAAGAAAATGAGGTACTTGATTATAGAGGATATAAATATAGGGAGAATAACCAAGGGTATATAATTTTCTACCTACGAACAATAGAGAGAACAAAAGCAAGAACAGTGAGAGGTACCACTTCAAATCCAGAGCACAGAATGAGTTAATTAAGAAAAAATGATAACTTCACAAAATTCCTGCAGATGACGGTATTCAGACTCAGAAATAAATATTGGGGACAATCCTTCACCCTAGTGACAAAGACAAGTGACCACAGAAGCAAACAAAAGGAAAAGGAAAACAACTTTGCAATAAATTAGCAAGCATCCAAAATGTGGCAGAGAATCAAATTTAATGAGCCAATTGAAAACTACAAGGCTATCAACTGTTTTTTCCTCAAAATTAGGCATTTATCTGCACATCGACTTAAGAAAAATCTTAAAAGAATAAAATCACTGATAAATAGGAAATTGAAAGTCAAGGAGACACGTTTTAGAACTTTTCACCTCTGCCATGAAATCAGCTTTGATTAAAGAGATTTACAAAATGATCAGATTTAGGGGAGTTCCTATTTCACTGGAAAAATTGTCAACAGTGATGTCTGTAAACACATACTGAATTACTTACAGGTAGTCCTTGAGTTACAACTATTTGTTTACTGGCTGTTCAAAGTTACAATGGCACTGAAAAAAAGCAACAACTGGTCCTTCCATTTGCAACCACTGCAGCATCCCTATAGCCCTGTGGTCAAAATTTAACCAATTGGTAACTGGTGTGTATTTATGATGCAAGCATCCCGGGAGTCATGTGATTGCCATTTGCAAGCTTTCCATCCAGAAGAAAAGTGGCGCAGTGGTTAGAATGCAGTATTGCAGGCTAATTCTGCTGACTGTCGGCAGTTCGATCCTGATCGGCTCAAGATTGACTCAGTCTTCCATCCTTCTGAGGTCAGTAAAATGAGGACCCAGATTGTTGGAGGCAATAGGTTGACTCTGTAAACAGCTTAGAAAGGGCTGTAAAGCTCTGTGAAGCGGTATTTAAGTCTAAGTGGATCTATCTTGAGACTGAAGCATCACAAGAAAATGATAAAATCATCCAGAAACATGAGTACAAGCTCAATTCTTTCAAAAGTATCACCTTCCCCACTGGAAAAGTACATACAATCAAATTCTATATTCACTTCAGAGAGAAGAGCCAAAAAAGTGAGATATATCCTTAAACGGAAGAAGGGAGAGAAATAAGATGAGCAGTTCTGGGACTGCTAACTCCTGATCAGCCTCTGACAGCTATTCTATGTGACAGACTTGAAAGTACTAATGTATTCAAATAAAGTTGGAAACCCGAGGGAAGATACTGAAACATTCAGAAATGCTGCCCATGGCCTTTAAAATGCAAAATCATTATGATGAATGCAAATTAAGTGATGCAGGTCACGATAACACAACAGCACACCATATGCATCTTTAAAATGGGCAAAGTTTCTGCTAAATAGCAATGCTATTTGTTCCCTGGTTATTGAATGAAATTCACTACACAACACTCTGGAAACAAATTCTATTAAATCCCAGGAAAGGGTAATCAAACTGAAGCCACATTGTTAAAATTTTAGACTGAGTTTCTTAGGAGTAACTCTTACCAGCACAATAGGTTTTACTTCTGAGTAGATATGGGCTCAGACCTATTCATGATTACAGAGAATGTGGCTCTGTTCAATGGGTATGGCAAAGAAGAAGACACTTGTGATAATTTAAATGCTAATTAGGAAAGAGGTGAGAATTTAAAAGACCACAATGAGTTCATTTCATTGTGATACGAACTTGATAAAAAGTGTCCACGACAGAGACCTAAAACAAGAGGGACAAAATCAGCAAGTATTATGGGCCGAATTGTTAAAAGAAAGCTAAAGACCGTATTGGTTGGAAACATGTGGAAGAGGTCTTCATCCTGCAGTGGATAACAATGGCTAAAATGATGATGATGATGATGATGAATGAGTTCATATATGGATATGAATACTGAATACTGTCAAAAACAAAATCAAATTGCAGTTCCACTTTTACATAAAGCTTAGTGCTGCAGATCTTCTGTACCAAAATCCACCTTATATCCCCCACTGTAAAATAAAGTGAAACAAGTCGAGTTATACCAAAGATGCTTTTTTTCAGGAGGCAACTGGACTTTCTGGTTTTTCTTCGAAGAAACACCTTCAAAGAAAAACCAGAAAGTCCAGTGGCCTCTTGAAAAAAGCATCTTTGGGACAACCATGACTTGGATGACTGAGACATTAAGTTGAGTTATAATAACAGAGTGTACAAAGAATTAGAATCTTTAGTAATGTGCTACAGAACATTGACCAAAACCTAATATTGCTTAAAGTACAACATAAATAGATCAAGATTGATTATATACCATGAAGTCAATCTCAGTTGATTTGCAGGAAAATCTCCAGGATGCTCTGTCACCAATGGCCCTTCAGGTCATCCAACAGTGCTTCCATCATCCCTACAATCAAGATCATTCTGCTATCATCCTCTTCTCTTTCTTTCCATCTTTCCTAACATTATAGACTTCTCAAAGAAGCTGAGT
The DNA here is from genome assembly GCA_030761175.1 of Masticophis lateralis. Classification (NCBI taxonomy): domain Eukaryota; kingdom Metazoa; phylum Chordata; class Lepidosauria; order Squamata; family Colubridae; genus Masticophis; species Masticophis lateralis. Next base: position 77,515,954 of record JAUDYJ010000005.1, on the reverse strand, counting down.
CTTCTTCATAGGATGTGTTCAAAATACAAAAACATAAACCTGGTCATTTGTCCCTCAAGTGAGAACTCTGATTGACTTCTTCCATGATCTATTTATTTGTTTTCTTGGCTATCAATGGTATTCTTCTCCAACAACAAAATCCCTACCTAACATACTTATAGATAAAATTTTAATTTATATTTTATATAAATAAAATAATGCAGCATCTTACTCCTTAATGATGAAAGTAAAAACTAAAATTAGCTAAGGGGGAAAAAACTCATACCTCCTATTCTATTGTACAGGTAGTCCTCAAATTACAATGTTCATTTAGTGACCATTCGAAGTTACAATGGCACTGAGAAAAAGGTGACATGACCATTTTCCACACTTATGCAGTATCTCCATGGTCACACAATCAAAATTCAGATGCTTGGCAACTGACTCATACTTATGACAGTTGCAGTGTCCTGGAATCATCTGTTCATCTTTTGCAACTTTCTGACAAGCAAAGTCAATGGAGAAGCCACATCCACTTAACAATCATGTTACTAACTTAACTGCAGCGACTGACTTAACATCTGTTGCAAGAAAAGTTGTAAAATAAGGCAATCATCATTTAACAATGTCTCACTTAGCAGCAGAAAATGTTGGGCTCCATTGTGGTCATAAGTCTAGGACTACCGGTATAGGAAGGTTTAAACTAGATGCTGAATGGATGGTGCAATATCAGCAATATAGAAATAAACAGTTCTGTAAAGTCTAGCAATGTAAAATATTGATAAGTTACAATTGATATTCAGTCCAAGAATGACCAAGAATTGATGGAGCAATATAGCAATTGGGTTACTCACGTAGACCAAAAATTAGTTGTTTGAACACAGTCACAACTGTTGTGCTATTACTACATTGGGTAATAAGGCGTTTCTTATCCAATAGGAGGAAATTAACATAAAATTTCTCAGGCTGGCCCGGAGTACAGAACCACAAAGGAAAAATGAGTTCTTTGGGTATCTTGATAGGAACAGCAATGTAACAACACCATGGAGAATGGATTCAACTGAACTCTACTGAGTTAAACTAGCTGTAGAAACTTTATTTATTACATGTAAAAGTATCAAAAGCAACCCACTGAATCGAAATCATTTCGTTGAAACGGGAAGATCTTTGAATGGGTGTAATTAGCTGCTTTCCCCCTGGAGTGATTAAATCATACTTAGGTAGATTTTGGAATGAGGCCTTAGTCATTCCAGTGTTCAGTATCTAAACACTTTTTGCTGATAATTTTCTTAGGTAGATTGAGTGAATTGGATGAAATGTAGGAAATCCCCCTCTAAAAATTACTTGCATCCAAGAGAATTGGAATTTATTGAACGAAAGAAACGGAATCAACCCAACTGGGGGGAAAATGGCATTTAAGCCAATAATTGAAAATTAATACCAGAGCTCTTACCTCAATCCTCATATGACCACTGTCTAGGCTCAGAATTACATCAGACATTACATTACATACGCATTTTGGAGCTTGATGCACTACTTTTATAAACTTATATACAATTTCCAACAGCCTATAATTAAGATAAGGGCCTAACTGGGATCCATAAAGCAACTGAGCCAAGGATTCCACTCTAAACAGCTTTAGAGCTGCAGTGATACATCTCTGCTTTTTCTGTAGAAAAAAAAGGAGTAGTTGAAAAACTTAGAACAGAATAAAGAAGCTGGAAGGGACTTTGGAGATATTCTAGTCCAAGGGTGTCAAATTCACGGGCCATGGGCCGGATGCATCATGTGCTGGCCACGCCTACCCCTGGTTTAGTGAAGGGGGTGGAGTCACAATATGTCACGTGACGACGCACGTTTGACACCTCTGTTCTAGTCCAATCCCCTTCTCAAGGGGATATACCATATATGATATATATGGTATATATCAATATACCATTTCAGACAAACCATTGTCTAGTCTCTTCTTGAAACTTCCAGTGATGGACCACCCACAACTTCTAGTGGCAAGCCGATTAATTGTTCTTACTGTCAGGAAATTTCTCCTTAGTTCTAGGTTGAATTTCTTTTTAACGATCTTTCACCCGTTACTTCTTATCCTGCCCTCAGGTGCTATGGAGAAGAGGTCGATCCCCTCTTCTCTGTGACAGGCCCTCAAGGCAGCCATTATATCACCCCTCGTCCTTCATTAGACTAGACCAGTGATGGCTAACCTTTTTGCCATCACATGCCAGGAGAGGAGGGGGCGGGGGAGGTTTGCACGTGTGCGTGCCCATACCCATAATTCTATGTGCCCTGCCCTGCATGTGCAACCCCCACCCCCTGCTCCTGGCACACGATGGCCCGGTAAGCCCGTTTTTCTTTCTTACCTGGCTCCAGATCCTCTCTATGCATCTGCGGAGGGTGAAAACAGCCTTTCCCACTCCCTTGGAGGCCTGAAAGGACCCATTTCCCTACTTCTGGTAGGACAGGATATGATTTTTTTGCTGTCCCCAGCCTCCAGAGCCTCTCTAGGAGACTCTGAAGTCTGGGGACAGCAAAAAACGTCACTTCCTGTCCCACCGGAAGTTGGGAAATGGGCCCTTTCAGGCCTCTGAGGGAGTGGGAAAGGCTGTTTTCGCCCTCCGCAGATGCATAGAGAGGATCTGGAGCCAGGTAAGAAAGAAAAACGGGCCTCTGGAGGCAGTTTCCCTACTTCTGGTGGGCACAGAAGGCCTGAAAATCAGCTGGTAGGTGCGTGCATGCGCACCAGAGCTGAGCTGAAGTACCCACTGATATGGCTACGCGTGTCATCTGTGGCACGTGTGCAATAGGTTCGCCATCACGGGACTAGACAAACCTAGTTCCTCAATCATTCATTGTACAAAGATGCTTTTTCAGGTGGCCACTGAACTTTCTTGTTTTTTCTTTTGACGACGTTTCACTTCTCATCCAAGAAGCTTCTTCAGCTCTGACAGGATAGTTGGGGAATGGAAGCGCTGGAGACCTGTCAGAGCTGAAGGAGCTTCTTGGATGAGAAGCGAAACGTCTTCAAAAGAAAAATCAAGAAAGTCCAGTGGCCTCCTGAAAAAGCACCTTTGGGACAACCATGACCTGGATGACTGAGAAGCTCTACATACATTCACTGTATAGTTAGCCTCCAGACCTCTTATCATCCTTGTTGCTCTTCTCTGCACCCTTTAGAGTTTACATGGCTAGTTTACAGTTTATTTCTATATTGCTGATTTATTGCACCATCAATATAGCATTCTATTTTGTATCAGAAGAAATAGAATTGATGACCAGAACTAGATGTAGTATTCCAAGTGTGGTCTTACCAGAAAAGTGTAAAGCAATACCATCACCTCACATGATCTTGAAACTATCCCTTTCTTCTTAGTCCCCAAAGACCCACCGAGATATCTAGCGTACAGCTGATCCTGGCTTAATGATTACTTGTTCTATCTGATTTTATGATGGCACTGAAGGAGTGCTCATTAAGAGTGGTGCGGTGGCCTAAAGGTGGCGCTCTCGCTTCACAATCAGGAGGCTGTGAGTTCGATCCTAGGTAGAGGCAGATATTTCTCTCTCTGGGCACAATGAGAATATATCTGCTGAACTAAACTCTGCATTGGCGACAGGAAGGGCATCCGGCCATTAGCTCCATTCAGTTGCCCAGACTGCACCCCGCAAGGGATTATGGGATCGTTAAAGGATGATGATGATGACTGAAGGAATGCTAGTTACAACCTAGACATTGTACTTACGGCCATCACAGCATCCCTTCTGTGATCCTGATTTGTGGCCTTCCTTGTCAGTTTTCCACAAGAAAAGTCAATGGGAAAGCAGGCAGGAAGTTGAAAATTGCAGTCACAGGAGGTCCTCACTTAATGACTGGCATGGTCCTTTTTTTAACAATGGCAACCAGGGCTTCCAGAACTGCTGTCACTAAGTGACACAGTCATATGGGTTACTTCTTTAAACTTACAATCAATCACTTAATAATAAAAATAATTTCCAGTCCAAATTAGCATTGTTAAACAAGGACTACCTATTAAACAAAGATCTCGACTTTAATCAAAGACCCTGACTTTAAAAGACCACACCTCAATTTTTAAAGTATTTTTTGCTTAATTTCCTGTTATTTTATTATACTGAAGCTTCTTCTATGTTTTAGCAAAGACCACTATGTTAGTCTTTTGGAAGTTTATTAAAAACTGCTTTGCACATTAAGCTAGGAACTTCTTTAGGTAATTCAGACCTTAAAATAGATTTTAAAATCTGGAAGATTTGGCTGGATGCTGGGATTTTTACTTTAGCTCAGGTATTGATGATAATGATGAATTTTAATCATTTTCTGTGTTATTAGATAAATCCAATTTTTCCATTGCCAATCGCTGGTAGCACTTACAACTACAACGTTTACTGACGTTCTGACGTGGACAAGTGGCATTTTCAGCTTCTGAGTCACTTAATGCATTTGACATGAATAATTACCCAATTTTACGAGAGAGAAAAGCCCACAATTAAATTTCCCATGCACTTTAAAAGAATGAATGGAATAAGGAATTGGATATCCCTATTTTCTCTAAAATTGTTGTAAACCTAATATAAAAAATGACAATAGATTTTAGATTTAGCAAAAAACAAAACAAAACCCAACCCCAATATTTCAGACTTAATGGATCATTTGTAAAGAATAATGGCGTTTTTGTATAGAAAATGAATGTTATTAGAAACATAAGAATAATAACACTTTGTTAAAACAAACACTATATTTTTGCAGCATTTTAATGTTATTATGTTCTGGGGAGAAATGATTGCGTGTGTTAATTTGACCTTGAGACGAGATATAGTAATTTTGGATGTTCATATTCTTTTGAATTATATGTGCCTATTACATGGAATTTGCAACTGCACAATTGAAATTGATTCTCTAGGTCCCTTTTACGGCTAAAAGGCCAGTCTTTTAACATTGCAGGGATAAATTTATGAGCCCAGATGTCTGTAGATTGAGGACCTGATGTTGTTATTTGTGACTCATAAACAAGTTGCTAATAGAGATGGATTATGTATAGAAGGTTACAGTGAAATACGGAGGTGCTTTATTGAAACGGTTGTATAAATCTTAATGTACATACACAGATACACATGAGAAGCCCTTGTCTGGAAGTTCACAGGTTCATTGGGGAAGTCACACTTAATGACCAACCTAAAAGAAGGATTTAGAGTCAATATGTCTCTTTATCATTTTTTCCAACCATGTGTGTATCTTAGTCCAATATCTCTTAGCTTCTGCTTGACTTTAAATCAGAGATATTTTTATTAGGGATATTACCAGAGACATATAACAAAGAATTGCAATATTTAATTGTGAACGTTTTAACAGCGGCTAGAATCGTATTTACTAAAAACTGGAAAGGAGAAAAGATACCTACTGATGAAGAAGTTATTAAGAAAATGATGGACTATGCTGAAATGAGTAAATTGACATTCGAAATAAGAGAACAGAAAGATAAACAATAATTTGATATGGGATTTATTTTATCAATGGATAGATAATAAAATATGGAGATAAATATGAAATATGAAGTGGAGATAAAATAAGTGAAATATTTTATTATGAAAATAAGCTTTGGTCACATATTGATATTTTGAAGATGGGATTGAGCACAAAAGGACGTTAACCGATCGATGTACTGTGTGTAATTGTTTGGAATGATGATGGTTTTGTTTTATTTTTTGTTTTAAAATAAAAAATTGTTTTTACAAAAAAAAAAAAAAGAGAGAAGGATTTAGGAGCAAGAACCCATAACAACTCTCTGCGTACTCACCTATTGAGCCTATCCATTTGAAAACCAGAACAAATATGGGGTTCCTCTAACCAACTTGCTCAAACTGAAGAAGCTACTTGGATAAGCATTTCAAACCAAAAAGAAAAGATGTCCAGCTGCCATGACTAAACTTCCAGATAATTCTAACTCAGGGGTGTCAAACACCAAGCCCATGGGCCGCATCTGGCCCGCAATGTGGTCGGATCCAGATCCCGGGGCTGTCCTGGAAAATGTAAGGGGTGTTATGACCTAGGCTTACTGAGTTATTACAATACACAATTAGTCCCAAACAAATCTATTTTATTATAACAGCTGAGAATTACGTTCATTCCCAGCTGAGTCCCAATTAGTTGCAAAACAAATCCTTCGGAAGAAGTCCTTCGGGATAATCACCAACCTTTACCTTCTTTGACACCCTGCCAAAGGCCTTACTTGGCAAAGCCCCACGAAGTTCAGAAACAAACAAGAGATGCCGACTGGAAACAGAGTTAGCAATGTTGTTTTCCTGCAAAAGGCCCAAGTGCCTTTGTTTCTCTTTTAAGCATGTGGGAGGGGCCAATCATCTCCTGGCCTTACTCCCAAGTCGCCCCTTTTGCTTTAGTTGCTCTTACCATCTGGCAGCTCTGCCCATGCGTGCACTAGAAACAGGAGGAGCCTGTTCCTCTGCCTCTCTGCCCTCCGACTCTGGGGGCTCTGAAGTCCGTGCATCACACCCAGATGGCCCTATTCCCACCTCTGCCTCTGACGCAGAGCCCTCGTCTGGGCCTCCCCCAAACTCCAGAACTAGCCCACGTTCCTCCCCAGCCTCCTCACTGTCCAACTCCACTGCCAGCTTCACAGCCTGCTGGCAGACCACAACAAGGGCCGATCCTGCATCACTTTGGCCCGGTCTATCTAATGCGAAGAAGAAACATCAGGCCAGCATGGCTTCAGCTCAGTCTACCCAGTGCAAAGAGGAAACATGCCAGCAAATTTGGGGAGTGACATCAAGCTGGCCATGCCCATCCAGTCAGCCACGTCCAGTGAGTGGCATCAAGCTGGCCACGCCCACCCAGCTGGCCACAGCTGGCTGGGCCCCCCGAGGTCAACCACAGCCCTCAATGAAATTGAGTTTGACACCCCTCCTCTAACTGGATGACTGAGAATCTTCATCGACACGAAAAGCCCTTATATATTGTTCTTGCTCTTGTATCATTTTCTTTCTTTTCTCTTTTTGTTATTTCTTCCTTTTTTTATGGCTTTTAATGTTTTTATTTATTATAAATAAAGCAACAGCAACAACACAGGACCATGGAACGATAGAGCGTTGAAGTTATTAAAATTTGCAGCATTAAAATTTTTTAAAACAACAACAACACAAGATGTCCTGGATAGCAACTTTAAAATTAAAAGAACTAAAATGAGGGTCTCCACTCAATCTGCACTGTTTCCTTTTGTGGGTTTTAAACTCTTTTATATAGCATTTAAATACATTATACAGTGATTTTTCCCCCCTCTCCCTAATTTGTTCCAGGGTGAATCAAGAAACATGCTGTGCAAAGAGATTTCTAGTCCAAGTGATCAGCATAGCTTCCCAAGAGATTGAGAAGGCAGTGACCCATTAGAAGGATTTCTGTCTAAGGCAAAGAGAAGAACCAATATTTAGCAATTAATAAATACTTGTAGTGCTTTATTATGTTCAGACAACCATGTCCTTAAATGTTATTCTTCAAGTCTATTAGTTCTCCCATTGCCTCCTTCTTACAGCTAAGAAAAAGTCACTGAGTTGGCTTTGTACGTAAGGCAGGACTGGAACTCCTAGTTTCTTGGTTTCTAGCCTAATATCTTAGCCACGATACCAGAATTGACTTTCCATTCATGTTTTGAGGGTGGTTATTAGTAGTCCCCATTCTAAGGCAAGGAAGATTACTCCTGCTTATTATAATGCCAAAAGAAGGAAAACTTGCGCTAAGCAGGAGGTAAGACAAACAGAAGATAGGCAAGAGGCTCAGGTCACATCAAATCAAAATTAATCATAGGCATCAGAAGACGGCTTGACCTGAGAACTCCTATGGCATCTTGGGTGAAAGCTAAACTGTCAGAGGCAAAGAATCAGGACTGTCCATTAGATTGCAACATAGAAAATTTATTCAAGCCTATAATAAAAAATCTAGTCAAATTGGCTCCAGAAAAGGGTCAACAGAATTCAGGAGGAGTTGGACTTGGATTGTTTGCAGCAATATAATGATTCTAAGCTGATGATGTACTTAACTCCACCCCTCCTCCCCAGGTCTGCTTGGACTTCTCCTACATGAGGGGTGTCAAACTTGACTTCATTGAAGGCCGCATCAGGGTTGTGTTTGACCTTCGGGGACTTGGGTGGGTGTGGTCAGGGTGTGGTGGGTGTGGCCAGGGTGGGTGTGGCCAGCTCAACGTCACTCATGTCAGGAGTGCCTGTGGTGGCCCAAGTGCTCTGCCAGAGAAAATGGGCTCCCAAGCTCCGTTTTCGGCTGCGATAGCCTCCTGCAACCCTCTGTCAGAGAAAACGGAGTTCAGGAGGGCCGCACACAGCCCTTCTGAGCTCCATTTTTGCTGGCAGAGATAGTACGGGCCAGTTCTTTGCTGTTTCCAGGGTGGCCCACTGGCCAGATTTAAGCACCTGGTGGGCCAGATGCAGCCCTGGGCCTTGAGTTTGGCACCCCTGTTCTACATAAATCACATAGATACCAAGGGAGAGGAAATTAAGGCTGTGTGTCTTGCTTATAATAATTCTTCCCCAAAAGAAAAGAAACAAACTTAAACCCAACTGACTTTCAAACATAGCAACAGGAACTTTCCCTTTTTTAAAATTATATCCTTAATTAACTCCTTTTTAAAGTGTAGGGCAAAAGACGCATTTCTTTAGTAATTATTTGGAGGAGTGAAATCCAACCAAGTAGTACATGTCAGTGGTAAAATTCAATTTTTTTTACTACTGGTTCTGTGGCTGTGGCTTGGTGGGCGTGGCATGGCTTTGTGGGCGTGGCTTGATGGGTATGGCAGGGAAAGGATACAGCAAAATCTCCATTCCCATCCCACTCCAGGGGAAGGATACTGCAAAATCTCCATTCCCACCGCACTCTGGGGCCAGCCAGAGGTGGTATTTGCTGGTTCTCCAACTACTCAAAATTTCCGCTACCGGTTCTCCAGAACCTGTCAGAACCTGCTGGATTTCACCCCTGGTACATGTTCATTTTAATGTGATTGGAATCAGTTTAGGAGCTGAACAAGAAACCAGGAGGTCATGAATTCCAGTCCTCCCTTAAGTATGAAAGCTAAGGGGACTTTGTGTCAGTCAGATCCACTGAGCCCAATCGCCTCACAGGATAGTTGTTGTGGAGAAAACAGGAGGAAAAAGCATTATGTACCCCCTACGTGAGTTTATACAAAATAAAGGTGGGATATCATTCTAATAATATGTAACTATCTCAAATTCTGAAAATATCACTGCCTTCAAGTCTACGAACAAACCAAACCGCTTTAGAGAAAAACAATAGACTCGGCCTGTTTCACTAAAAGCAATTTCCACTCTGCTTCTTTCAAAGTGCATTCCTTTTTCTGAGATGAAAGCGCTTTACCAACTTACAGTGTCACATCTCAGCAGGGTTACTATATAATAAAACAGGGCAAAAAATTTACATACAAAAATTTACAAGGAAAAAGTAGATGATAGGTTTCTACCTCACTCAGTGCATTTGGATACATTCCAGGACCCCTCCTTTAAATATTTGCCCACTTGGGCCTTTCCTGTTGTGGCCCCCTCCAGTGGTGGGATTCAAAATTTTTACTACCGGTTCTGTGGACGTGGCCAGAGTGTGTGACAGGCAGCACTCAGCCTCCTGCAACCCCCTGGGAGCAAAAATGGGCCACAGGGGGACGCACCACCCTCTGCGCCCCATTTTGGGCTTAGAAGGCCTCCCTGCAGCCTTCTGGAAGTGAAAATGGGCCAAGGGGGCCCCGCGCCGTTCCCCTGTGCCCTATTTTGGACCTAGGGGACCACCCTGCACTTACCTGGGAGCCAAAATGGGACGTGTGGGGACTCCTGGAAGCAGCAGGGTGGGAAGGGGTGGGGCCAGCCAGCAATTTAACTAACGGTTCGCCCAAACCGGCCCGTACCAGCTAAATCACTGGAACAGCAACCCTCCCCCCGCCCCCCAAAGAAAAGATAAGGACAGTATCCTCCCTCTTGAGGTTCTGGAAAGCCTTGCAAAACTAGCTTTGGTCTCAGCTCTGGGATTAATATTTATCATTATATAATAACCTCTATTTTGTTTTGTAGATTTTATTAGCAGAGTATTTTAATCTGGGCTGCTTGTTCGTTTAATGTTTCTTGCTGTTTTTAATGTATGTGGTTTTTTTTTTGTTTTTTTTTTTTAGTTTTGAATGCCAGTTTGGAATTGGGCAACCAATATATTTCAATAAATAAATAATAGCTTAAAAATGAGCAAATGTTTCCACCCAACAGAGTTGGAACATAAAATCGCAGGGCTGGAAGGGAGCTTGGAGGGCCTCTAGTTCAACCAGCTGCTTAAGGCAGGAGATCTTACCATCTTGGTCAAATGATTATCCAGTCTATTTTTGAGAACCTCCAGTGATGGAGCACTCGCAACTCCAGGAGTTATTTTGGTCTATTTATGAAGGTGTGTATATACGGAACTATATGGAGCAGTAGTGGTATTCAGCCAGTTCTATCCGGTTTGAGCAAACCAGTAACGGCAGCTGCGGGAGGCTCCGCCCATCTGCCTGGACATCATCACGCCCCGTTTTTGATGATCTGCGCGTACGCGGAAGGTTCTGCGCATGCACAGATGTGACATTTGCAAACAGGTAGCGAAGGTAAGTGAATGCCACCCCTGATATGAAGGATATAGTAGCATGTTTTATTTGAGATATCAGTTCTTCAAGGTAGCCCAGACTAAGAAACCTATGCCTTGCAGGTTGGAACTACTTTTAGAGAATCTAGAACTATAAAGCTATAGAATCTTGCAAATCTGAATGGGTTTCTATTCCTCCTTTTATCTTCTGGTGATCTAGGAAAAGGATTGTCTTGAAGTTTTCTCACATTATTTTCTTGGCCAAATTTTTTTGTCCCTTTTATCTGACTATTGCCTTGGTAGTAGCTATTCCTTCTGTTCCTCAAGGACATTCAGTCTTCCCTCTATAGGTCCTATATCGTTCAGGAGCAGAGAATTCTACACATTCAGAATATCTTAGGTTCCATCTATGGTGTCTCCAGTCAAAATAATTCAAGATAGCATGGCTGAGAAAGACCTAAGCATAAGATCTTGGTAAATGATTGTTACAATATAGTAAAGTTTTGATATTTAATTCAAACTACATTTAAACAATCTTTTCAATTCTCAGATTAGATTAGCCTTCTCCAATCTGGGACATCCAGACCATTATACCTAGAAAATTAATCCAACACACATTAAAAGAATGATTTTAACTGTTCATAAAATCTACTAGCAGGAGGGGAAAAAAAGATAAAACTAAACAGGATTGTAATCAATGAACCTATTTTGAAGCATTCTGAAGAACTATAGTATCTATGGAACAACTTACAAAAATAACGAATGATGTAATTTAAAAAAGGGCAAAGAAGTAAACAGCTGCCCACTATTAGATTTAGTCAGGGATTTATTATGATTATGCTAAAGATGGAGGGAAAATTGGTTAAGGGCCAGGTCTATGCAAATGAAATATGGCATTTCACAGTACAGATGGATTAAACAAAGGAATCACTTGCTAGACAGGAGATGATTTTGATGAATTTTTATCTATTTCTGCAAAAGAAAATAATTTAAGCAACATTGGTGAAAGACAACCATAGCTCTCAGAAATCCACTATGCATTTTTGGGGGATACTGACACAAAGACGGATGGAAAAATGATCCAGTAACATGTAAAAGGCAAAAGAGCAGTGAAATAGCTCAAGGGGAAGAATTAGATGCAATTAAAGACCAGATTGATGAAAGAATAGTTCAACTGGTTGACTAAAAGTCCTTGGTCGTAATTTGGCACACAGAGCCTTTGCAAATGTAATGTCATTGTCACTAAGATGTGGCAGGATTTCCTGAATTACTCTGGATATACAATTAACCTCTTGCGACTGTACGTATGCTGTAGAACAGGGGTGTCAAACTCAATTTCATTGAGGGCCACATTGGGGTTGTGTTTGACCTCGCGGGGGTGTGGCCAGAGTGGGCGTGGCCAGTTCGGTGTCACTCATGTTGGGGGTGCCTGCCGCAGCCGAGCACTCTGCCAATGAAAACAGGCTCCCGAGCTCCGTTTTGGGCTGCGACAGCCTCCTGCAATCCTCTGCCAGTGAAAACAGAGCTGCGTTCACTGGTTCCTAGCAAGCCCTATGCCGATGTGACAGGTGACACAGCTAAAAGGAATGCCAGCCATCTGCAAAATACTTGAGAACTGGGTGCGCCACTATCAATTGTCAGTTCCAAGTCTGCCGATAAGCATTTGCATTTATTAAAATCAATGCAATTCAACAGAATCCACCTGTCCATGTAGCCGCTGCATATTTGTCATGCTATGTTTAATCAAACAATCAGATCCTTTCAGCCACTCTATTGCCTTCCTTCCTTGACAACTAACAGCATATAGTTTAGCTGAAGTAGTATTTTTCACAGGGGAACCCAAGGAACAAAAGCCAGTTGATTCACAATAAAACATATGTGTTAATTTAAGACACAAAACATATTTCTTTGATTAAAGGGCTAATGAACTGTAACCTTCCTGGGGCTGAAATGAAGAGGAGGGAGGGCACGGGTTGAGAAAGAGAAACCAGAATAGAGCTCTAATACCTTTTGTAAGTGAATTTCAAGGTTAATTTCAGACAGACTTTGTTCAGCACTTCAGCTGTTCCCCAGAAACAGTTCTAATTAGGCTTATTAGCCAAATCTCAGCCCCTGATTAGACTGTAATGAAAACATTCTGCTTCAGAAACTGTGACTCAAGTTATCCACCAGAGGGTGCTCAAGCTGCTGTAGAAACAGCGATTTCCCCCCTGGATTAAAAGTGACAGTAAGGAAATTCAAAGAAAATTTGTACTAATACACACAGGTGAACATTTTCATCTTGGAATAATTTGCAGTGGTTTTTCGCTGCAGGTGTAGTAACCGGTATGGGTATAATTACCATACCTGAAAGCATACCTCGTTCTAACAATACAACATTAATTATGTTGAAACATGCAGCCGAGTTGCAAGTCATTGAAACGTGCACACCCATAAGCATGTACAGCCATAGCCCATAATTTCTTCCCACTAGCGATACCTATGATTCAGACGTACCACTCACTGTGATTAGTTTTAATTTCTGATGATACTGTATTGATAGCAACATCTAACTCTCAGTTACCCAACAGGCATAGAAATGATGTCAGGCAAAAGTGGTATCTTACATATTTATTTCGAAGTTCACGGATACCTTTTCTACAGGAAACCACCTAATGTTGAAAAACAGCTTTTTCCTCTAATAAATATCCTGCTTCTCTTTATTTATGACCTCTCCCACCATCACCAACCAAGTGTCTACCAGCAGTTCGCCCTAATTAAACCCAAAAACATCTCAGCCAAATCCCAGGCTGCTAATGTGTTTAATCTAATACAAATTAAACTTTTAAAAAAGAAAAGAGGGTGGAAGAAGTAAAAAGTTCAAGAAAAGAAAAAAAGAAAGAAAGAAAGGAGAAAAAGTAAGACTATTATAAAGAAAGAGAAAGAAATGTATAAAGAAATAACTTCTGGTCTTCATCACCGCAAGTACAAACAAATTTAATTATTCTTCATTCCCTCTAAGGTTGCAAGCATTTATCTCTTCATCTAGTATCCCATCTTTTATCTATAATCAAATCCATAAAGTATTGTCTTTTTAGTCCCGGTATCAGCAGAAAGCCCATAAAGGGTTGCTAGAAGTAACAATGTATTTGTTTTCACTTGGAGTAAATAAACCAATTTTATATTCCTTCCTTTCGCTTCTAACAAACTTAATCTTTAGCTCATATTCAAATATTGTTATAGAGTTTGATTCATCTTCATTTCTTCTTTCTCCCATTGCCTAGAGTTCTTCAAGTTTAACAAGCCTCTTTTGTAAATCCAGTAAAAATATCCAGGTCACTCTCTTGATTTGTCATCTGTATTTTTCTTTTGAATTTTTAAAACCTCAGCCAGTTTCTTTTGAAGATCCAGGGAAACCTCTTTTTCTAAGTCATTCTCTTAGCCTGTCAACTCTAAATCTACTTTCAATACCATTTTTTATCTCCAGTCAGTTTCCTTTGTATTTGCAGCAGTCATTAGCTCTACTTTTGCAGAGCCAAATCCAGTTCCTCATACCTCCTCTGAAAATCCACGGAAGATCCAAAATAAGGAGCATACTATAGCTGGAGGACAGCCTTACTAATAAAAAGAGCGGTGCATTTACAACCAATGCAGCAACCCCATGGTCAGGTGATCACAATTTTGGTGCTTGGCAACTGCCATGTATTTACAATAGTTGTTGTCTCTCAGAGTCATTTATGATTTTCCCAGCTAGCTTCTGTCAAGCAAAGTCAATAGGGAAGCTGGATTTGCTTAATGACCACATGATTCACTTAACAATTGCAATGCTTTGCTTAACAACTATGGCAAAAAAAGTTGTAAAATTGGGTATGGCTCACTTAATAACCACTTTGCTTAACATCAGAAATTCTAGTCTCAGTTGTGGTCATAAGTTGAGGACTACCTGTATTTGAAGTTAAATAAATTTAAACACAGTTAAACGTTTTTGAGGAGTTACTTGAAAATGTTAAGAAGGAGAATTTGCAGCAGCAAATTCACACCAATCAAGGATTCCATTCTATCAGTTGCCAAGCAAATGCTCTGTCCATGAAAATCCCACAAATAGCCACAAGCACAACAACATACTCACACTTAAGTTTTTGCAAGATGAATAACACTGCTCCTGAGACTGGAAGTAATGTTCAGATAATATATATCTCTAAGCCAACATAACCATTTAGTTTTAACCTTGAACCCACATACTGTGTCCTATAACCCATGATTTATGGCTGAAAATAATGTACGATCCAAGCCAATTGTGGATATTCAACAAATATGGTTAAGCAAATCTTAACTAGTTTAGTATGCTCTGCTAAAGATACTTGGCTGTAAATGTAAGGATTGGTTGCAAAGCTGTTTTTTTTCCTCCAACAGTCGTAACTTCAGATAGTTGCTAAACAGGGCAGTTGGTAAGCAAGGACCATCTATATGTCATCATTCTCTTAAATTTCACATAATTCAATTTCACTGAATGACTCCAGGTTTTAGTACTAAGCAACCAAGAGGACAGAAAATCTCTTCACTTTCTAAAGGATATACCATTATTTTACATACTGAAAATAATGCCATTTTCAGTATGTAAAATAAATATATTTGTCCTGCAAACATTATTTCATAAGACATATGACAACGGGCAAGATAAAAGTTAATCGGCCAAGCAATATACTCATCAGCTTTAGTGGGTAACCTAGAAAAAAACAATTGCTACCAACCTGCCTTCCACTGAGGATCTGGATACTGCACAAGTCAAAAAGAGGGCTGTGTAAATATCTACAGACCCCTCACATCCTGGACATAAACTGTTTCAACTCCTATCCCCAAAAAGACGCTATAGAGCACTGCATACCAGAACAACTAGACACAAGGACAGTTTTTCCCCCGAATGCCATCATTCTGCTTAACAACTAATTCCCACAACACTGTCAAATAATTTACTAAGACTGTATTACTATTATTCTTCTCTTCCTTATTAGATCTATCTCTTCCCGCTTATTACTACCCTGTATCCCCGAAAATAAGACATCCCCTGATAATAAGCCCAATTGAGCTTTTGAGCACATGCACTAAAATAAGCCCCTACCCCCCGAAAATAAGCCCTTCCTGAAAATATTTAAACACAGAGCTGGAAATCAGGTAAGATGGCAAGAGGAGCCCAAACTTGCTCCATGGACCCCAAAATAATAAGACCTCCCCGAAAATAAGGCCAAGCACTTATTTCAGGGTTCAAAAAAATATAAGATGGTCTTATTTTGGGGAAAACATGGGTATAACCATGTAGCTTGTATCTTTCAATTATATTGTTTTTGTTTCCTAGTATGATTTGATAGCTTATTAGTAACTTCTTTGACTATCACGAAGCGTTGTATCTTTTTTATTCTTGATGAATGTATTTTATTCTCCTTATGTACACTGAGAGCATATACACCTAAGACAAATTCCTTGTGTGTCCAATCACGCTTGGCCAATAAAGAATTCTATTCTAATTATATTCTAAAAGCCAAAACTAATGATTGTGTATTATGTTAGACTAGGACTCTTGATTTCTTAAGCTACCATAAGAACCCCCTGTTAATTTTTCACTTTGTTAACACTGCATAAACAACCCAGAAAGGACAGTTCTGCATTATACCTGGACTTAGGAGGATGGCTTCACATTGATGTATGAGATCTGACGTCTTTACAAATACTTAATCCCTTAATCCAGAGTTCGAACCTAATGCAGAATTATCCTTCCCAGGTAACTTCCCTACTGAAAAGGGAGAAGTAAGCAGCTTGTTCATTCGTGTTGTGGATTTCCAGCTTAACATGAAATCCAGGCATCGTATTACAGCTATTGCAAAAGAACCAGGCCAAGAAACTGTGAGTGAGCATAACTTGGCCATTGCTTGAAAAAACAGCTAAACAGCCAAGAATGCTGCAGCTTTGATGATTTTTTTCTCTCCTATCCTACATAATTCCTGCCCAGTAATGGAAGAGATGGAAATAGACAGGTGAATAAAATCAAGTACTGGACTCTAGAGACAAAGATAAATGCACTGTACAAATGAAAAAGATGGATACGGGACTGATCTCTAATCATCCGAACGTGTTCAGGAGCTCCAACTCACATTTACGAGCATTTTGCTCTCTGCTGAAATTGTAATTGTTTCCATCTCAATCTCCTATTATTGAGATAATAGCAGCCTTGGATTTCTTTCATTCTCATAAAAATAAATTACTTCTACTTGCCCTTTTTGAATGCCCTTGTGAGGTCCTCTCTCAGATTTTCCATTAATATAAAGACAACTTGTATTTCCGCCACTACGAATTAGAAATCTTTTGCCTAAATTGGCTAAGGGTGGGGGAGAAATCATCAACATCTTTCTGTCAAGGTAGTGGGAAATGGTTTTCTTGACAACCGGAGAAACATTTGAAATAGGTGCAGAAATTCTGCCCCTGGTGACTTTTCATACTACTCTTCCATAACCTTAGATAGGGGACTGGAGGCTAAAACCTATGATGCACGGATGCAGGAATTGGACATGGCTAGTCTAACTGGAGAGATACATGGTAGCAGTGTTCCAATATTTGAGGGGCTGCCACTGAGAGGAGGGGGTCAAGCTATTTTCCAAAGAACCTGAAGGCCAGACAAGGAATAACGAATGGAAACTGATCAAGGGGAGATTCAACTTGGAAATAAGGAGAAATTTTCTGACAGTGAGAGCAATCAACCAATGGAACAGAAGTTGCCTTCAGAAGTTGTGGGAGCTCCATCACTGGAGGCTTTCAAGAAGAGACTGGACTGCCATCTGTCGGAAATGGTATAGGGTCTCCTGTTTGAGCAAGGGGTTGGACTAGATGACCTACAAGGTCCCTTCCAACTCTGTTAATCTGTTAAACCTGATCATGATAGAAGGAAACCCTACTAAAGCATTAGTACATTATATTGACGGAAGCTACTTTAACACATTATCCTCTGCCTTCAGAGTAGAGCAAAATTATTACCAAATTGTATTCTTTGATATGATAGATGGGGGATAATTATTCAATGTATTACTGAAATGGGAATCCACATTAAATACACTACATTTTAATGGAAATAAAACTGAAGAGCAATTGGACATTGCTCGTGCTCTACTTTTGGAATGGGACAACTCTCCATGGCCAACTCACCATGGCCAACCCACTTACAGGATAACTCCACAGGGCCAACTCACTGCAAGGACAATTCGCCACAGGCAGTTGGCGAGAGAGCTAGATGAGCAGGTGAGGAAGCAGGTGGGCAGAGCACATTGGGTTGGGGGACCGGGAGGCGGTGGCTGCTAGGGTATCCCATTTTCACACCCGACCCTCCGAGCCTGGTATAGCAGGGGCAGCAGCGGTTCCGAGCCTGGCGGGGTGGTAGCGATGGCTCTGAACCTAACATGGTGGCAGCAGGGGTGTGAAAATGGGAAGTCCTCCGCCCATTGGGCTTTGCATTCTGCACTCTGCCCACCTGCTCATCTGCCTGCCCGGTTCTTCCTCTGGCTGCCTGCAACTTGTCATCATGGTCTGAGTTGGTCACATGGAGTTGTCTTGCAGCAAGTTGGCAGAGGCGAGTTGGCATGGTGAACTGATGGCAGCGAGTTGGCCAAGGTGAGTTGTCCTACACCCTTCTATTTTTTGAAGAATACATCTCAACACGCCATTGTTAGAAGAAATATCCACCCGGTTCAGTTCCAAACTGAGAGAAAGACACTGGAAACATGCAGACTGATTGGAAAGATGGTTTAATGATGAAGCAGAACTACATGGGTTCTGAGTAGGTGACCACATGGAGTTGAGAGTGGAGGGTTTTTATACCTTTTCTTGGGCTCTGCACTTGAACCTCCTGTTCCTGTGAAAGAACGTGTATGCTATTGGCTGTTGTCAGACTCCTATAGGGCCATGCAGGGGTCATGTAGGGGTCATAGGCTGGCTCTATAGGCAAAGTACAAATCCTAGGTGTTTGTCCGAGCTAAGTTTGGTTGAAGTTTGGTCTTCTCTGAGATGATTCAATGAAGGAGCTAGTGTTCTGAAAAGGTGTTAGGCAATTCCTATTGTGGCTTAATGGCTTTGTCCTGCAGGATAATCCCATTAGCCTGGAGCTGAAGGTCTTTTGTTTTGCAGATAGGCTGATCCAGTCTTTCTTAATGGGCACAAAATATCTGCTGTGGGCTATTACGACTGAGTATGCTTCCTGCCTCTAAAAGAAAACATGTTTCTCCATTTCTCATTTAGTGAAATATAATATTCTTCCTTTTTAATATTCTTCAAAGTATTTCATTCTTCTAGGAGGTGGGGTGGCTTCCCACATCACTCAAAAGGCCCATAGCATAATTCACAAATACTCTGGATGAGCAACTTTCAGTTGCCCATAGGAGTGTTTTCCTTAAAAACTATTTGAATTGTGGTAATATAGCTCACAAATCCCATTCATTTTAGGGCATAAATAAAGGAATAATCAGGATTTACTATCAGAGTGCTTCTCATTGAATTCCTCATTAAGAGAAACAGCTCCAGAAATAGACTACAAAAGGTTAGATAGCATACTGGAAACCACACACACTCCTTATTAGTGTCACATATCACAGTCTCAGTATGATGCAAGGGAAACTTCAAAGAGGAAGAAGAAAATGCATTATCTTCCTGCCCCCACATAATTGTAGTTCTGCACCACAGCAAGCATTCATATACCCATGAAAGTGAATCTGCCTAATTAATTGGAGAACAAAAACCCAGCACCACACATTGTGTTATATCATGTTTGTAACGGGTAAATTTCCCTGTTAGATTATTTATACAAAATCTCACTTTGAATTAGCTGGTGTTCCTCATTAAAAGGCTCCTCCATGCAAGTTCACCTAACTTACTTCTGATTCCAACTTCAGGTATGTAAATAAACACTTGTGAATTCTGGTTTTCTAAATATTCCAGATGAATTCAGGATTAAATCCCACTGAATTCAACAAAGTGTATTTCTCTGTAGACATGCCGAAAAATAGCAGCCACAGTATGTTCTTGTCCAGCCATATTATGGAAAGATGCCTTTACAAATAGATCAAAACAATATCTTGATTGAGTTTGCCTAGGTTACAGTTAACTGTGTCATATAAAGACAGAGACAAAGAGAGAGACAGAGAAAGACACAGAGAGAGAGAGAGACAGAGACAGAGAAACAGAGAAAGACAGAGAGAGAGAGAGAGAGAGAGAGAGACAGAGACAGAGAAACAGAGAAAGACAGAGAGAGAGAGAGAGAGAGATTCAGAGAAACAGAGAGACAGAGACAGAGAGAGAGAGAGAGACAGACAGACAGACAGAGACAGAGACAGAGAGAGAGTCACTCAGCTGGTTTTCATGGCTAGGGAGGAACTTGAACTCATGTTCTTCTGCTTTCTAATCTGGTGCCTTAACCACTATACCAAACTGGCATTATGATTCAATAATAGCATACAAGTCCCAGAAAGCAGGTTTTAAGGATTCAAGTTAACTATGTTATGCAATTCCAGCATATAAACCATTTGTCCACACAACAGATAGGAAACTTTAAAACCCCAGGCCAGGTCAACCAGGTCACCATGCTGTTGCCAAGTGATTCTAAAATCAAATGACAATATAGATGCTATTTAATTGATATGTTTATGTTCACTGCATTTTTTCAGAGGTTTGCCAATTTATTTAAAAAGAAACAAGATGCAAGGAAAGCAATATTACGCTAGGGCCGTGGACTAATTTGTTACCCCCCACAACCATCAGTGCCACACTATATATCCTATGGCCCAGAGCTCTTGGGTGGCCCTTCATAAAACAGCTGTAATGCTGAACAATGTTTTACCTCACAACAGCAAACAGTAGCAAACCTGGGTTAGGGAACGAAACGGTAAGGACAGGGGTGCTATTTAGCAGGTTCTGACAGGTTCTGGTGAATCAGTAGCGGAAATTTTGAGTAGTTCGGAGAACTGGCAAATACCATCTCTCGCTGGCCCCGGAGTGGGGTAGGAATGGAGATTTTCCAAAATCCTTCCCCCGGAAGTGGGGATGGGAATGGAGATTTTGCAGTATCCTTCCCCTGTCATGCCCACCAAGCCACACCCACAGAACCGGTAGTAAAAAAAATATGAATTCCACCACTGGGTAGGGATGTAGAACATAACAAAAGATTCAATCAGTTAGCTCTTTAATCTGCAATAATGTTAAATAAATGCAAACTACATGGTGTAGTTGCATTTTTTTTTTCCTCACTGCAAATTGTACCTACGGTATTTATTTATTTTTCGGAAGCTGTCTTGTTTTGCTTTAACAACCCAAAGGGAAGCGAGGATGGTAATTTCAAGGCACTCACCTTCTCCAAAGAAGCCCGGTGCTTGTGGTTAGAGCTGTTGTTCCTGCAAAGGCTACCATCATAAGCCTGCACCGGCTTTGGGGATAACGAGCGGTACCAAAATGGCGCCTGGAAGTGACGGCCAAGGCCCCCATAGCAGGGACGAGACGGAATCGCAACATTCTGGGAAAGGAAATAAAAGAAAAGCGTAAGAACAAAAGTATCAGAACGGCTTAGGTTTTGAGAGCACTTCTGGATTTTTTTGCTTGAGAAAGATAAAAAGGAAGTTTTGCTTTTAGGCTTTGATAATTAGATTTGTTATGATTGTAGGTTTCCCTCGACTTAATAGAGCCCAAAATTTCTGTTGCTAAACAAAGCAGTTGAGTTTTGCTCCAATTTACGACCTTCTCTGCCACAGTTAAGCAAATCGTGTGATCCTTAAGAAAATATGGCTTCCCTCACTGATTTTGCTTGTCGGAAGCCGGCTGGGAATAGAATAGAATTTTTTTATTGGCCAAGTATGATTGGACACACAAGGAATTTGTCTTTGGTGCATATGCTCCCAGTGTACATAAAAAGACAAGATACATTCGTCAAGAATCGTAAGGTACAACACTTAATGATAGTCATAGGGTACAAATAAGCAATCAAATCATATTAGGAAACAGTTAATATAAATCATAAGGATACAAGCAACAAAGTTACAGTCATACAGTCATTAGTGGAAGGAGATGGGTGATAGGAGGTTACAAATGGTATAACCCCAGGACAGTACAAATGTCAACCCTGAAGTTGGCCGAACTGTGGCCATTTTCTTTTTGGTAGTTTTCTCTAGGGAGGTTTTTCTTCTCACTGCTTCAGGGTTGACACAGCCTGGAGCGAAGGGGCCAGGGAGGTGGGTGTAGAGATAGCTGGGGTGTTGCAGCCAAAATAAAATTCTTTCCCCTGGGAATCAAGGACGTTGGTGCAGGAGTTCAAAAGGTGGAGACTGAGGTCACCGAGCAACTGGACTGTATGCTGATTGGACCATGTGACTGGAGACCCTGGGGAGAAGTGACAAAGTTTTAGTTTTAATTGGGTGTAAAATCAGCGGGAACTTAGGGCCGGTTTTCTACTAGGAAATGTACCAATTTGATATGTCCCAATAAAATGTTCTTTGGGGAATTGGCCTACTTCGGAATTCTTATTGAATGGGATGTATTACTTGGAACCTAGACAGCAAATATCATAAATATATGCCAATTGCCAAGCATCCACATTTTGATCATGTGACTACCATGCAGATGCTGCAATGGTCATAAGTGTGGAAAAGTGGTCATAAATAGCTTTTTTTCAGTGCTGTTTAACTTCGAACAGTCACTAAACAAATGACTGTAAGTCAAGGACTACCTGTGTAGACATATTGAATATTATTATTGTTATTACTAGATATTTTACATTTTTAATGGTTTATGTTTAAACTTAGAGTAACTGGGGTTTTTTGTATAGGATTTTAGTGTGTTTTTTAATTGTGTAGTTTGCATAGTATGTATATGACACTTTTGTTTTAATTTAGAGTAACGGGTTATTTTATTATATATTTGTATCTGGAGTGAAGAAAGTGGGAAGTCACTGTTTTTCTTTCCCTTTCCCTTTTTTCCCCCTTGTCTCTTTTTAACTTTCCCCTCCCTTTTAATCTTGGTTGTCGCTGCTGTTGTTTTGTACTTTATTTTTCCTCTGAAACTTCATAAAGTTGGTTAAAAAGACAAGAGCAGCTTCAGTTTTGAACTGTGCAGATTCAGGGGCCTTTGAAGAAACGAAAAAGCTGCAGCTCCTTTTCAATCTTCTAGCAAAACAAAAAAAAATCAACACCACCTAGCTTGTTAAGTTTCACAATTTACCACTGAACTTCCTAAACCCTGGCAGAATTTCTACTCTAATTCAGGGATAATCATCTTGTAGGCAGCCAAGCAAGTTGAACTCCATGTCATAGAAA
Source organism: Masticophis lateralis (assembly GCA_030761175.1). Lineage (NCBI taxonomy): Eukaryota > Metazoa > Chordata > Lepidosauria > Squamata > Colubridae > Masticophis > Masticophis lateralis. Next base: position 77,493,019 of record JAUDYJ010000005.1, on the reverse strand, counting down.
TTATCATCAAACCAAGATATCAAGTCATAGTCAGTCTGAGGCTGGTGTCTTGGATATAAATTTCAACTGCTAGAGAGTGGCTGAAATGTAGACAAAGGCAGCACCTGTTTGGAGACGAATCCTAAAGATGACAAGCCAAGAAGAAAAGGAACTAGGAGATACTCCAAGCAGGCCACTGGGAGACAGCTGGAAAGTCAGATTCCTAGCATTGGTTGCACAAAATTCCATTTTGGGCCTAGGACTGATGAGCTTAAAAGGGAAGACTGCGGTAGTAGGACAGAAGCAGATGCTGAGATAGATTTATCTTTCTGAGCATTCTCAGAAAGTACAGCCTCTTCTGTGCCTTCTTCACAAGAATGTTAACATTCATAGTCCATGAGAGATTCTTCGAGATATAAATGCCTAGAAATTTAAAACTACCAACCCTTTCCACCTCCTCGCCATTTATGTACAATGGTAAATGCTTTTCTAGATGTCTTGGATTACACATCTAGTCAGTCCCAGCCAGAATATCCAGAGAATATTGCTCTCATAGTTTGGTCACCACATTATAAAAATAATATGTTGAGACTTTGGAAAAAGTGCAAAGAAGAACAATTAAGATGATTAAAGGCCTGGAGACAACAACAAAAAAAAACTATATGAAGAACAGGATTCTTCATATTGCAGGATTTGGGTTTGGCTAGTCTAGAGAAAAGAAGGACTCTATGATAGCAGTATTCCAATATTTGAGAGGTTGCTACAAAGAGGAGGGGGTCGGTTTATTTCCCAAAGCACCAGAGGGCAGGACAAGAAACAATGGATGGAAACTAATCAAGGAGAGTAACAACCTGGAATTAAGGAGAAACTTCCTAACAGTGAGAACAATTAACCAGTGGAACAGCTTGCCACAAGAAGTTGTGGGGGCGTCATCATTGGAGGTTTTTAAGAAGAGACTGGACAGTCGCTTGTCTGTAATGTATAGGATCTCCTGGTTGAGCAGGGGGCTGGACTAGAAGGCCTCCAAGATCCCTTCCAGCTCTTATTCTGATTGACTGACTGACTGATTGTTAAGGAGATCCTGTTTCAAGTGTACAGAACTTTCACTCATGGAAAATTGTTAGGGGATTCTGAGTCACACACTTTTCTTTAAAAACCTCATAGGGCTGTTGGTATGACTAATAAAATGAAGGGAGCTCCCCAGGTAATCTAACAATAGAACTAATCCAATCAACAACATTTCCAGTCCAAAGTAACTGGAGGGCACCAGTTTATGGAAAGATGCATTAGTTTACATTGTGAAAGTACTCACTGACGTATCTGTCATGGAATCAAACCCAACCTAGTCTTTGCATCATAACCCAACTACTGCAATCATATAAAGTCAGTCTCTTCTCCAAATTACAAATATGTATGTTTACACAATTTGTGTAAACCCTAACAAAAATATAGCAACAATAGGCAGTGACCAGTAATTATGGAAATAACCCAGATAATCTACCTTGAATGTTTTTATTTGAAGATTTAGAGATCTACAGATGTAGCACTACCAAGTCTTCATAGGAATCTCAACAATACCTGAAAGCTTTCAGACCCCTTGTGTTTGTGTGTGTGTGTGTTTCAGGGGTGAAATGCTCCCGGTTTGGACCGGATCGCCTGGTCCGTTAGCAATGGAGGTGGGTGGTTTGGAGAACCGGTAGCAAAAATCCATGCGCCCCCAGACCATGCCCAGCTGAGCCGCATGATCATCAGAGGCCTTTTTTTTTAACTTTTAAAAGCATTTTTTCTATAACCTCTTCCGACGAAAAAATGCTTTTAAAAGTAACCAAAAAAAAAAGCCTCTGATGATCGTGCGGCTCAGCTGGGATCGTCAGAGGCTTTTCAAAGCCTTTTTTTCTGCAACCTCTTGGCCAAAGAGGTGGTTAAAAAAAATGCTTTGAAAAGTCTCTGACGATCCCAGCTGAGTTGCCTGATTGTCAGAGAGGCATTTTTTAAAAAGCCTCTCTGACAATTCCAGCTGATTGTCAGAGGCTTTTCAAAGCATTAGAAAAAAAGGCTTTGAAAAGTTTTTTAAAAAAAAGTTGGCCACACCCACCCAGTCACATTACACCCCTCCAACCAAGCCACGCCCACAGAACCGGTAGTAACAAATTTTACATTTCACCCCTGGTGTGTTTGTTTGTGTGTGCATGTGTAGAATTTCTCTCCCTGATGTACCCGTTGTGACTCCAAATCATATTTTCTTTTGCATATTATACAAATGGAAATATAGTTTAAGTAGAAAACTTTGCCTAACATTCTGTAGCGTATTCATTAGTAATTAAGATGTTCTTTTAATGAAAGCTCTTATTTCCTATTAAAAAAAAACCGGTTTATTGGCCAGATTATTATAGAAAGAAAAGTGGAACACTGGCTACTGAACTAAATTGTATTTAAACATGAACTCTTTAAAATGGAATACAAACAACAATCTATCTCAGAGGTACCCCTGGGAATTGCAAAAATGGAAACAATTCATATAAGGATCACTTCAATTTGCAAGTGGTTTGAGGCTGTTTGTTCTGTCTTGCTTTTCAGGTGCTTGCTCTTCAACAACGCAGCTTCCAAGATAATGTATGCCATTGTCTTATAGAGAAACCTACAAAATAATTTTAATGATTTGTGGCATGAAACTTCCTCCTGCAGGACCCAAGAGGTTTCGCCATCATCACCAAGACAAAATAAATCCATCAATCCAACTTCAACATGAACATAACTATGATTAGATCAGAAAGTAAGGCCGCACTGCATAATACATAATCACTTTTTCCAATTCCCCTTTTATAATTAATGTAATAACAGGAGTGGGCTTCAAAAAATTTAGCAAGGGGTTCTCTGCCCGGTTGCTGGGTAGGCATGGCCATGGTGGGTGTGGCCTAGTTGACCTCCTGCACCATGGCGGGTGGGCGTTTTTGCCCTCCCCGGGCTCCAGAGGCTTTTCTCAAGCCTCCAGGAGGGCAAAAGCAGCCTCCCCAGGATCCAGAGGCCCTCTGGAGGCCAGAAACAGGCCCCAAACCTGAGGTAGGCCTGTTATTCACCCTCCCTGAGCCTCCGCATGCACCCTGCACTTACTTGCATCCAAAATGGCTGCGTGGGGACTCCTGGGAGGGGTGGGGCGGGGTGGGCGGGGCGGGGCGGGGCCAGCCAGGAGTGGGATTTGGGGTTCTCTGAACTATACAGAATCTTAGCTAGAGGTTCTCCCGAACCCCTGTGAATCCCCAGCAGCCCACTCCTGTGTAATACTAACAACCGGGCTAAGATTATAATAAATATTAGATTATTATTTAGCTAATGCAGGCGGATTAATGTAAATTGAGGCTTCCCAAAATCTTTCATTGTTGTCCCAGCTTATTTTTTAACCTAAGCATGAGTTACAATGGTTAGATTTGGTATCAATGTGCTTTTATACTACAGTTGAAGATGAAATAGGGAAAGGAAATAGCCCAAGAAGGATGGGGAGGGAGAATACAAGGCTAAAAGGAATTGTCAGATTGTTATTTAATGCTGAATTGAACATAACATGTATATTTAAAATATTCATTAAGTTCCTGGCAAAAATTTAAAAAGAAAAAGAAAAAAATGCCGAAATTTTTATTTATTCCTTCTTCCAGGATATAACGCCTTTCCCCCTAAAAGGCTGAGATAGTCACTCGTTCAAGGTTATCCAACAAATTTCTGTGGTTGAGGATGAATAGGAATAAGGCTACAGGCCTAGGCTTCAAAAATATAGAGGAACAGGGCTATGTACTTAAGTCAGGAGGCTGTATTAATTTTTAAAATAAAACATTTAAGTAAACAACTCTAGATGACAGCAAAGAGACAGAAAGCTCTTTTTTGCAGTGATCTAATCGTCTTCCAGATGTTTGTATCCTTTCTCTCAATAGTCCCAATAATTTGAGTCTCTCTGGATCTAGCTAATAGATGATTTACTTTCTATGTATAATTAAACAAATCTGTCTGAACTTCTTAATATAAATCAGAGCGTTCCATCATAGCATGCCGTCCCTAGTCAGTCAACAGAAAATCAAAGCAGCAATAAAAAAAAAAAAAGACTTAAGACCAACTAAAATTGAAATTCATACTAGCTGGATGCACAGACCATGCAAATTCATGCTTTCTTTAACCACGCGCTATTGAATATAAACCACTTGAGATAAACCAAACAAACTATAGTCTGCTCAGGTTTAGCATGCTGCATGACCTAGACCAGGGGTCAGCAACCTGCAGCTCTGCAGCCGCATGTGGCTCTTCCATCCCTCTGCTGTGGCTCTCTGTCACCGGTTGGCTCCAGAATTGATAGGGCTTTCGGTTAGGACAGATAGGGGAAAAAGGACACCGTACTAGGAGGAGACTCTATGGTGGGGGAACTGGACTTCCGGTTGGCTCCAGAATGGGGGGCTTCCTGTTTCTGGCTCTTTTGAGTGTTTAAGGTTGCTGACCCCTGACCTAGACACATGGACGAAGTAGTTACAATAGTTAGAAGAACGGGAAATTGGGGAACACAGGTAGTCCTCAACTTACAACAGTTCATTTAGTGACCGTTCGAAGTTATAATGGCACTCAAAAAAATTATTTATTATTGTTTTCCACACTTACAACTGTCTCCATGGTCACGTGATCAAAATTCAGATGCTTGGCGACTGTTCATATTTATGACGACTGCAAAGTCCCAGGGTCAGGTGATGCCTTTTTGCAACTTTCTGACAAGCAGTTCAACAGAGAAGCCAGATTCACTTAACAACCATGTTACTAACTTAACAACTGCAGTCATTCACTTAACAACTGTGGCAAGAAAGGTCGTAAAAACGGGGCAAAACTCACTTAACAGATGTCTCACTGAGCAACAGAAATTCTGGGCTCAATTTATGGTCGTAAATCAAGGATCACCTGCATTGTGAAGTGAAAAATATACTCACGATGCAAATATCTAAAATGCAGAAAAAGCTGTACCATTCAAAAACTTAACGCTGGGCAAAACTTCCAAAATTGTTGAAAGGAAATAAACCATAAAATAAGAGAGCGGGGAATGGACATCTATTTCTCTCATTCCATCTCCACAAACTTTCCTGGCTTTCCTGGCTGAAGGGATTTTTTTCAGGGCCCCCAAAAATAAATCTATATACGGAATGATGCTCACGACAGATTAAAAACAAATTTTTAAAAGTGTTCTTTTGCAGGAAAGAAGGTGCGTGTTTCTAAAGCATGGGTTTGGTCGGTCAATCATGAACTATTTTTAAAAGCAGTTTCACTCGACATTTTATTCGTAGGCAGCATTTTTTTTTTTCCCGTAAGCCTCCACTGCTGTCCAATTTTCACTGCTTCATCAGAGATCCCACAATACATCACACATTTCTGGCCCCTTCAGAACAGCTACTTGGCAGGCAGTGCCGCACTCTGTGAAATTATTTCCTAAGACTTCCGATAATATTAAAGTCCATATTGGTTTTGAAGTCAACCCTGACAAACTATGTGGATGCGAGCTCGAACAAAAAAAAAAAAAAAGCCGCATCAGCCGTTCAGAGTGTCAAGATTTTAATTGGACAGTTAAGAGAGTCAGTTTTGTAGCATTACTGACCTCGGCAAAACGTTTTGTTGTGTAACAGTTGTCACCACTCATTAAGAAAGCCCCGGGTATGAAAGATTGCAATTAATCTTCCTGATGTCGATTCCTGATTTCTCAATTATGGCTAAGTCACTTGCGGTGTTACCTCTGAAGTTAATTGCAAGTCAAACCTTCCACAAGAATATATTCTGGTTATCGAATTATGAAGGCCCAGCACTAGTAAAACTACTCAAAGCAGGCCAAGGGAAAATCTACCAATCCTAGCAAAAACCGGCTTGCTGATGAAAAAGGCAAGAAGGAAAGCAGGGTGGAAGAGACAATCTTTGTGAATTTGTGATGCTGCTGAATTTATGTGCGTTAGCAAACCGGCAAACTCTAAACGTAGACGACACCCACAAGAAAAGGCAGCACTATCTATTGCTAAGGAGGCTGACAACAAAAGGGAACTCCTTCCCATTTAGTAGATGGGAAACAACGTTGTGTCACACTCCATGCTCCTGCACTGCGGTTTCTACAAGCAACTTGATTGGCTCAGCCTCTGAGAACACAGTCAAGAATGTGGAAGGAGTTCAAAGCCACTTCTGAGACACTTTTCTCTTACAGCGCATGGGAAATAAGGAAGTCCCTAACTCCCAACAACAATTTCAAAGATCAAAGCTGGTGCATATAGATGAGCCAACCAACGAGTTGTTAGCGGATCGAGAAAAGGAGAAAGAATGAGAGAAAAATCTTTAGAGTCAGCTTCCTAAGACAGCAGAGATGCAGGGATGATTTCATATGCAGAAAGTTTCGTGACCCTTTTAGATGTAAAGGAAAGTAAGCTAGTCACGTTTAATAGTAGCCAGGGTTGGTCTCTGGTATTCAATCATAGACGAGGATGTCTCTTTCAATTCTTAATGCTTTGCTCCTTCAATATGCTCAGTAGAGCATTGTGTAGCTGAGGGGTGTCAAACTCAATTTCACTGAGGGCTGCATCAGGGTTGTGTTTGACCTCAGGGGGCCCCAATGAGAATGACCAGGGTGGGTGTGGCCAGCTCAATGTCACTCATGTCAGGGGCACCTGTGGACGCCTGAGCATGCAGCCCTCCTGAGCTCTGTTTTCACTGGCAGAGCGCTGCAGGAGGCTGTTGCAGCCAAAAACAGAGCTTGGGAGGGCCACATGCAGCCCTCCCGAGGTCCATTTTTGCTGGCAGAGGCACTGCAGGCCGGTCCTTTGATGTTTCCAGGAGGGCCCCACGGGCCAGATCTAACCACCGCATGGGTCGTATCTGGCTCAAGGGGCCTTGAGTTTGGCACCCCTGGTCTAGCTGGTGGTATCAATAGAAGCTTACCCCAACTGATTTTGTTGGAGGCACCTCATAGTTGCATAGCCTGCTGATGTTCTGCGATCATACTTTTCTAATTCATGTATCCCTTACGAGTTGGGATCTCTGCAATTTCTTGCTCCCTCATCTAGCTCCAAGCTCAGTTCAGGAAACAGAAAGTGAGACCTGCTGCCTCTGTTCTTCTAAACATTTGGAGCACCTGAGAATATAAACACGAGACAAGCCACATGTGCCATGTTCCCACTCAAGCAAACATCTAATCAAGGGTTGATTAGAGAGGGGGGAGAACAATGCTTTACCTCATACCCAAACAAAATACAGACTCCTCAAGGAATGAGAAAGACTCATTTTACCTTTCTTGCAGCTCCAAGTTTAAAAGAAAGTCTCAAATGTAGTCTATTCTTGGGGTAAACATTACGAATAATGCTTAAGACGGATTTCTGATTAAGACCATTTTTGCTTAAGACGGATTTCTAATTAAGACCATTTTTGCTTAAGACCAAAGTATGGGCAATTCTTAGGACACAACTACTAACAATGGCTTGTTTTAATAAGACAGCAGGCACCACTCAAAAGCTGTAACTGATCTCTTAATCCTATGAACAATCTACAGTCTTATTTCTGTTGACCCATTAAATTTATTGTAGCATCATTAAGCATACAAATGTTAACCTCTTTTTAGATTCCTGACCAATGACAGGCCATCTGGTGCAAAAATATTTCAACAATTGTCAATAGACAACTTCAAAAAGGACAATTGTCAATAGAGAACTTCATTACCCTACTTGTGGTATAAATCCGAAATTGATTTCTGGAAGAAAATACCCATTGCAAATCGATAGCTTCTTTGACCAAACTCAGGCTAATGGGCTATCATATTAATTCCAACCTAGTGGGAATTCTATTCACCTGAGAGCAGAAACTAAATTGGCTTACACTGAAAGCGAAAACTTCATCTCTTGCCATAGAGGCCCTTGCTACCATCATAGGCAATATGCCAGTATATCAGCTTTGTTAAGTCTCACATCTTTTTAATGTGCTGAATACCCACTGACGCAGAGAAGAGCCCAATGCCCATGAGTACAGGAAAAGCAGTAATGGATGGAAACTCATTAAAGAGAGGTCCAATCTGGAACTAAGGAGAAATTTCCTGACAGTAAAAACAATTAATCAATGAAACAGCTTGCCTCCGGGAGTTGTGGATGCTCCATCACTGGAGGTCTTCAAGAAAAGATTGGACAGTCAACTGTACATGATGGAATAAGGTCTTCTATCTTGGGCAGGGAGTTGGACTAGAAAACTTCCAGCCCTAAGATTCTATGATTCTTCTCATAGACAATGTATACCTGGACTATTCTGGGATTTGTTAACGGATTCTGAAAGCTTTGGGAAAGCTGGCACAGACTTATCTAGATCAGGGGTGGGTTCTACTTACCTTTACTACCGGTTTGCAACGGGAGCACACACACTTCTGCGCACGCGCAGATGCTTGTGTGCATGCACAGATTGTCCATTATAATGTCCAGGTGGGTGGATAGAGTCTTCCGCCGCTTTTACTACCGGTTCGTAAGAACCAGACAGAACCGGGAGCAACCCACCACTGATCTAGATTCAACTATCTGAGGATTAAGCAGAAGCCAAAATGTTTATCGTCTTCTCACCTCAGAGAATTTATCATCTCAGTCTGATTAATGTCTGTTATGGCTTTGAGAGGACACCTATCCCAATAAATATCCATTTGGTAAAGGAACAAAATAAGAACTGAACTCTAGCTAAAATGATTGACCAGCTCTGGATTCTAGTGACAATTCTGGATATGATAATTAAAACATTGCAGACGTCAAACAACAAACACATCTTAGATATGGTCCACATTTCATTTTTCTGCAGGTGACATAATTGTCAGGTGCAGTTATCATCATTCAAGACACGTGCATGGAACGGTAACAAGGCAAATCATCGTAAAGTGCATTACCATCACTGCTGACTGTACAAATTGACTCTCCTCAACTGAAATGTATTGGCTGCAGTCCACAGAACATTTCCCATGATTTATTTTTCCATTTTGGAAACAGCTAGGGAGACCTTTCCCACTAGCAACAACAACAACAAAAATATCCTTCAGACAAAATAATGCTGAGTTATCCTTGAAACCAGTTTTTGTTTTCCATTTCAAGTTTAATGTTGGTTACAAGAGAGAATTTACTCTGCATCTATCCCTGAAATCCTTTACAGGTAGTCCTTGTTTAGCGACCGCACTTGGGACCAACAACTCTGTTGTTAAACAAAGTGAACCCACAGATGTGCTTACGACCACAATGGAGCCCAAAATTTCTTTTGCTAAGTGAGACATCTGTTAAGTGAATTTTGCCCCATTTTACAACATTTCTTGCCATAGTTGTTAAGTGAATCACTGCAGGTATTAAGTTAGTAACACAATTGTTAAGTGAATCCAGCTTCCCCATTGACTTTGCTTGTCAGATAGTTGCAAAAAGTGATCGGATGACCCCAGGATACTGTGACCGTCATAAACATGAACCAGTTGCCAAGCTTCTGAATTTTGATCACATGATGGTGAAGAAGCTGCAATGGTGTGAAAAATGGTCATAAGTCGCTTTCTTTCAGTGCAGTTGTAACTTCAAACTGTCACACTTTGATTGTAAGTCAAAGACTACGTGTATTATATTTCTGCTTCCCAGACCTGTGAAGGTCCTAAATGCAAGGATTAATTGTACATTTACATTTTCATCACTTTTAGATCTGCAAATAGTCGCTAAAGGAAGATTACCTATATTTCCGTGTGCCAAAACTGAATCAAGATACCGGTTCTGTGGGCGTGGCTTATTTTGTGGGTGTGGCTTGATGGTCATGTGACAATTATTTAGGATTTAGCAGAGGTACTGATCTACCAGGCTTTTAACTGCTTGCAGAGCTGTATCGATCTACCCATTTATTTTTTGCAGGCACTGGTCTACTCATGTATTTTTGCAGGCACTGATCTATTCATTTGTTTTCTTTTAACACTGATCAGCTGTAGGGCGGCCCTTTGAAGCCCAGCGGCAAGAGTTTAAACAGTTTTTTTCCCTCTAGCCATCAGCTGGGACTCAGGAGGCAGCAATAGATTGGGGGTGGGGCCAAATAAAAGGTAAGAATAATGCGGGGGGGTGGGGGTGGGGCGCGGGGGGCAGAACCAGTTCAGTGACCTCATATCGTCACCGTTACCGGCTCGGGAGAACCAGGCCGAACCAGGAGGAACCCACCACTGCCTTGCATCTTTTAAAAAGGTTAATTCAAGATCATTACTTATTAGAAAGATTCCACCCACAAATTCTACTACAGTATTTAAAAAGCTACTAATACATGGAGCCTTTTAGCTCAAATGCAAGTAGATTATAAAGGAGTAAAGCTGTAACAATAAGACAGAGAAGTAAAATACAGGTAGTCCTCGACTTACAACAGTTAGTTTAGTGACCATTCGAAGTTACAACGGCGTAAGTGACTTATGACCATTTTTCACACTAATGATCACTGCAGCATCCCCATGGTCAGGGCGATTTACATTCAGATGCTTGACAACTGTTTCACATTAATGACGGTTTGCAGTGTCCCAGGGTCATGTGATCCCCTTTTTCAACCTTCTGACAAGCAAAGTCAACGGGGAAGCCAGATTCGCTTAACAACCATGTCACTAATTTAACAACTGCACTGATTCACTTAGCAAATGTGGCAAGAAAAGTCGTAAAATGAGGCAAAACTCACTTAACGAATGTCTCACGTGGCAATAGAGATTTTGGGCTCAATTGTGACTACCTGTATCTTGAGCCACATTTGAACAAATAGATCTCTACTTGAACATTTTGAGGTTTGAAAACAACAATGCACTCATTACACATTCTTTATTCTACTCTTATACACACAACTCAGCATTTATTTATAATTTCGTGAAGGCAGACCAATCTAGTACACCTAAAATGCAGCTATTGATTGGGAAAGTAATTAATATACCAAGTCCACTATGCCATTTTCTGCCTAAGCCAGACAAATAATAAAATCAAATCCTGAAAGTCTATCTACTTATTCAGAAAATGATTATTTACGCCTCCTGACAGAAAATTATAAGCAGAATCAATGCAGTAGCAGCCATGCTTAATTTCTCACAATACCTCAGAGACATAGAAAAAAATGGTAAATTATATTGTTTTTATATGGAAAAGACTGAACTGGGTAAGATATTCATGGGAACAGAGGAAAACTTAATAAAAATTTTTTATAATTTTTTTTTGTACATTGAATTGGAGGAGGAGCAAGTAAAAGAAACAATGATAGCCTGGGGTAGAAATTTTGGTTATCCAAATGAGTTTGAAAAATGGCAACAACTAAGGGAAAGGAAGTACAAATTAACAATGTCCACAGCATCTAAGGAAAATCAATATAAAATGTTTTATAGATGGCATATGCCACCGGAGAAGTTAGCAAAAATGTTTAAAGATAAATCAGCTACCTGCTGGAAATGTCATCAAACACCAGGATCTTATTACCATACGTGGTAGACTTATCCCAAAGCAAAAAATTGCTGGTATAAGATTAAAATCTGGCTGCAAGAAATGATATAGCAACGTATTGAATTTAAACAAGAATTGTTCCTACTGGGTATCTTTCCAGAAAAAAATAGTAAGGAAAATGTGTATTTAATTATACATGTAATAACAGCTGCAAGAATTGTATATGCTCAAAACTGGAAATCAGAGAAAATATCTTTGGAAAAAGAAGTAATAAAAAAAAAATTAGACTGTGCAGAAATGAATAGATTAACTGATAATTAAAGATAAGGAGGAATCAGAATATTTTAAAACATGGGATTATTTTTATAGTTGGTGGGAAAAGTGATATAAATGACTGATACTATAATTATGTACAAATGATGTTTGCAATATTGATTTAGAAATGAAATGTTATAATGGTTTTGGATGAAGATGAAGATAGAAGAAACTTATGGAAGATGGAGAAGAAGCCTAGAAGATAACACCGAGATGTCACAGGAAAGGGAGGATTGATATTTTAAATGTTTGTTTGTCTTAAAAAATAAAATTAAAAATTAAAATTAAAAAAAAGTACCTCTGAGACGTAAAAGGACCTTCTAAAAACATTTTGGGGAAAATAAGATAAGGGAACTAGGAAGCTATAGCAGCTTTTCCCAGTATTTTTATTATTAGCATCAGGCTCTCAAAGTATATGTGTGTATACAGTTATTGTTATAAGCCTTCACATCTACCCAAATACATACACATATAGGCCCAGTGGTGGATTGCTTCCAGTTCAGAGTAGTTCGGGCAAACCGCCCTGCTGCAATTACGTCCTATATAATTGCTAGTTTTTCGATGCTGCGCGCATCAACGCACCCTCACATTTGGTTCTTGGTGAACCGGTTGTTACAACCAGCAGCAGCCTACCACTTTATGGGCCCCTGACTTTCCATTGACATCCTCACAGACCAGTATTTTTCAAACATGACAAATTTAAGATGTCTGGACTTCAACTCTCAGAATTCCCCAGCCAGAATGCTGGAGATTCTAGAAGTCCAGACATCTTAAAGTTATCAGGATTGAGAAACACTGTCCTAGATCCTGTGACTAGCAATATGTCTACTAAGCAGAATTTGTATTTTATCTTTTAGTTTTTAATATAACAACTTCCTTGCTAACTTTAGAAGTCAGATTTATTTAAGACAGTGGTGGGTGCCCCCGGTTCGGACCGGTTCGCAAGAACCAGTAGTAAAACTGGTGGAAGGCCCCACCCACCATCCCGGATGTTATCATCGGCGATCTGTGCATGCGCGATCCCGTTGCGAACCGGTAGTAAAGGTAAGTAGACCCCACCTCTGATTTCTGAACTTAAGACTTCGTGATTATTATTTGTATGATGATGTTTATTCTTAATTTACACTAGTACATAGCTTCTTAATATCTGTGTAGCACCAAAAGATGAAACAGAGCTTGCTAATTTTGTTTGCATTTTATGAGCTTAGCTATTTTTGACGCCTCTGGGCACCCATAAAGCTTATAACCCAACCTGCTATTTAAACAGAAAGGCATGCAAGCATCCAGAAAAGTGCTTTCTTGGCTTGCTGCTATGGCCTTCCATCAACGTTGTTGGAAGGCATATTTTGCAACATTCTTCTAGCTCTTAAAATGCTTCTGTTCTGGTGGTCAAGGGAAGCTGACCACTGCATAGTACCATTTCATCGTCTGTGGTGCAGGGTAAGAGAGAAAAAAACAGGGCTGAACAATCTGCCTGCAACACTTTAAAAATCAATCTTCCTTCCTGGGGTCAAAAAACAATGACGGAAGGCAGCCACATGATCCCAGCAAAAGATAAAGCTACTTTAAAGGGTTATAAGCTTCATATTTGTGTGCCTGCATTTATTTAAAGAATTTATATGTCCGCCTATCTCAGTTGATGGCCCTAGGCCTGTGATGGCGAACCTATGGCATGGGTGCCACAGGTGACACGCGGAGCCATATCTGAGGGCACACGAGTGTTACCTTAGCTCAGCTCCAGCACACATGTCCCGCCAGCCAGCTGATTTTCGGGCCTTCTGGGCCCACTGGAAGTTGGGAAATGGGCTGTTTCTGGCCACCAGAGGTCCTCCAGGGGGGTTGAGGAAGGTTGTTTTTGCCCTCCCCAGGCTCCTAGAAAGCCTCTGCAGCCTGGGGAGAGTGAAAAACTGTGTCATCACGTGCCAAAAGCGGGGGAGAGCGCGGGGGGAGCATACATGGGAGGGCGGGGCACGGGTGGGCATTGAATTATGGGTGTGGGCACGCACATGCACGATTCCCCCATTCTCCCCCCCCCCTTTTGGCACACGACAGCAAAAAGATTAGCCATCACTGCCCTAGGCAGTTCACAACACCCAATAAAAAACAAAAATAAAAATAAAACCTTCTCACTAGGCACTAACACATACCAAAAATTTAACATTATTGTAACTGGGTTAACACAGTTATTCCCAATCAGGATACAGGTAGTCCTTGGCTTGCAATCATTTGTTTAGTGACCATTTGAAATTATAATGGCACTGGAAAAAAGTGAATTCCAACTGTTTTTCACACTTATGACTGTTGCAACATCCCCATGGTCATGTAATCAACATGTAGACGCTTGGCAATGTATTTATGACACTTGTGATGTCCCAGGGTTATGTGATCGCCTGTCATGTTGCCTAGCAACAAAAAAATTGGACTCAATTGTGGTCATAAGTCAAGGACTACCTACACTGTGGCAAAAAGGTTCCCCAGAGGTGCCACAAAAGTTTTATCTTAAATTAAGCTCTTCTAACTAGATCTTATCTGTCATTGCTGGAGAACTTCCCACAGTTTCCAAAAGAAGAAAAAGTCTTCCACCCGGAGAATGGAAAGAAAGGGAATAGAATCTGGAAGGGACCTTGGAGGTCTTCTAGTCCAGCCTCCTGCTCAAGCAGGAGAACCTATACTATTTCATCAAGGTTATGGAGCAACTCTCCTCCAGGAAGATCCTGACCAAAGCAAGGTGTATATTCCCTTTCTAGAAAGCAGCTGTAAACCTTGTGAATGCCAGATAGCATTATAAACTTAACCACTGAAACCTGTGACTACTGTTGAGAAACCCTGTTATTGAAGCAACATAAAACCAATCCCATCTTAGTTTCACAGAAAAGGGGGTTAGTGAACATATGCGACACAAATTCTTATTACCACATATGGAAGGGACTGTTGTTGAATTCTAGATGTAAGCGAAGAATGAATCCCTTCAGATTGTTAAAAAAAAAAAAAAAAAGGAGGAACTGGCAATCCTCATGAAGTTTTCACTATCTTACCTATGCAAGCAAGAATGATATGAGACTAATCAGAGGTGGGGTTCACTTACCTTCCCTACCGGTTCGCAAATGTGAGCGCACACAGTAGTCACGCATTATGTCCAGGTGGGTGGGCGGAACCTCCAGCAGTCGCCGCTACCAGTTCGCGCGATCCAGAGAGAACCGGCTGAATCCCACCACTGAGCCTAACTATTGCAAAAAAAGGGAAGGTCTGCCCCATGTTGTGGGATGTTGTGATATAAGAATGCTTTTCTACAGTTGTACCGTTAGTACATAGGTATAATTATGAGAAATGTACATTAATCTACCATTGGGATTAAAATTGTGGTGGGAACATCACCAACCGCCGATATGTAGATGATACAACATTGCTCGCGGAAAGCAAGGAGGCTCTGGAGTGACTGATCCTGAAAGCCAAAGATGAAAGTGAAAAATTTGGATTGGAGTTTACCATCCAGGAAACAAAGATAATGATCACTACAGAGAACACACAGATCAGGGTCAGTGGTGAAATCCAAATTTTTTTACTACCAGTTCTGTGGGCGTGGTGTGGTATGGCTTGGTGGGCATGGCAGGGGAAGGATACTGCAAAATCTCCATTCCCACCCCACTCTGAGGGCAGCCAGAGATGGTATCTGCCAGTTCTCTGAACTACTCAAAATTTCCGCTACTGGTTCTCCAGAACATGTCAGAACCTGCTGGATTTCATCCCTGATCAGGATGCAGATCGACAATGAGACCATCAAAACAGTAAACGACTTCATCTTTACTGGGATCTAAAATCGACCAAACTGGTGACTGCAGCCCTAAGATCAGAAGGCATACAGCACTTGGAAGAACTGCAATATCTGGCATGAACAACATCTGGAATAGTAAAGACATCAGCCTCACAACCAAACACAGATTAGTTGATTCAATATTTTTTTCCAATTGCTACTTATGGCTACAAAACCTGGACTCTGAAAAAAATCAGATAGGACATAGGTGAATGCCTTTGAACTGTGGTGCTGGAGGCGATTATTATGCATCCCATGGACTGCAAAAGTAACAAACAAAGAAGTTCTAGACCAAATCTTGCCAAAACTATCACTTGAAGCCAAGATCGCCAAGCCAGCTGTCATACTTTGGTAATGTCATGAGGGCATGACTTGAAAGGTCAGTCATGCGGCAGTGATCAGCGGAAAAAGGAGAAGGGGTCACCCTAGTACCTGCTGGCTGGACACTATAAAGGATGACACCGGGATGACCTTGACAGATCTGAAGGAGGTGGCGAGAGACCGAGGGGCATGGAGAGTGCTGATCCCTAGAGTGGCTGAGGGTCAAACACGACAGAATGGTTGATGATAATGACTATCTTTATATTACATCAACACAAAATCTGGAACACGTTTACTTACTTCCATTGTCCATCTAGAACACACCATAAAATCCATTGTCAAAGTCTACAGCCAAGTTCTCTGATGTAACCCAAGGCTTAACTGCAGTTTACTGAATAACTGATAGCTGGCTGAAGTCACTCAAAACACTGGGCAAGCCAAAACAAAGCACATTGTGGCTTAACAAAAGCCGTATGCATGACATCAGT
Source organism: Masticophis lateralis (assembly GCA_030761175.1). Classification (NCBI taxonomy): domain Eukaryota; kingdom Metazoa; phylum Chordata; class Lepidosauria; order Squamata; family Colubridae; genus Masticophis; species Masticophis lateralis. The sequence continues at coordinate 77,476,676 of JAUDYJ010000005.1, read as the reverse complement.
GAGAGTACTTGGATGACATGCTAAGTCACATCTGGTGTTAACTCTTAAGTAACATATTTATTCATTCATAATATTATTCTGGCTGTCCAACTTAAATAGTTTGACACTGGACAATGTAGAAGAAAAAATATCCACAACCAATGCAACATAAAGAGAACAAAATACAACTAAAGGGAATAAAATCTAATTAACACAGTAAAATTGTAATCAGACTAAAATATATTGTAACTCATCCAGGTAGGTCTCCACTCAACCTGATCCAAAGGCCTGGCAAAAGAACCATAACAACTTGTGCCATTATGTTCTGGGCCACCTGAAGTTTCTGGATGGTCTTCAAGGGCAGCTCCATGTAGAGTGCATTCCATTACAGGTAATTCTTCATTAACTATGGTAATTGGGACCAGAATTACCTGAGGGACTGCCTTCTCCCAGTGGTTTCACCTCTCCAATTCAGTCCTATAAATTGGGCATACTGTGGGTTTCATCAGATAAGGAATGTCAGCTAGCAGGGACTAGAAGACGTGCCTTGTCTGCTGTAGCCTCTGCCCAATGGAACATTCTCCCCTGAAACTAGCATGACTCAACCTTGTTGGTCTTTCATAAACCTTGGAAGCCTTGATTTGTCCCCAAACCTGGGGCTGAGTGTGGGAACAGTCCCTTGCCCTGGCTATATTGACGTATTTTTTTCATGGTTGTCATATACAGTATATTAAATTTTGTACTATACTATAGCTGCATTTAATTGTTTTACGCTTGTTCAACTACCAGAGTTACTTTTTTGAGATGGGTTTCTATTTGCTATTGATGCTGTTGTTCAGTCGCTAAGTCATGTCTGACTCTTCATGACCCCATGGATCATAGCACTGTCTCATTGAGTCTACCCAAACTCATGCACACTGTGTCGATGACACAATCTAACCCGGGGTCCTATAGAAATTGAGTTAATAAATAAATTTCCATCATTTAGTGATGTGGTCATACAGGGCAATGTCATGTCATTACATTGTTTAGGGATGGCAATCCTGACTGCCCCAGTTGCCATTGTTAATCAAATCCCAGCTAGTCATGAGATGAAGAGCCCTCCTAATTCAATCTTAGGATAGTCCCTCCTACTGGATACTACTGGATAGTAGGATACTCCTACTATCCTACTGGATAGTCCCTCCTATTGGAGCCCCAAGTCTCAGTAAGGTAAGGATCTGTCTTCTCTTCGACTCCAACTCCTGCCAGTTATCTCCACCATCTCTACCCTTTGGGTTGTCCTGAACTCCACTGGCTGTGTCACCCTGCTGGCTCTGTTACCCATAGCTGATCTCTCAATCAATCAATCAAAACAGAGCTGGAAGGGACCTTGGAGGTCTTCTAGTCCAGGGGTCTCCAACCTTGGCAACTTTAAGCTTGGCGGACTTCAACTCCCAGAATTCCCCAGCCAGTTTGCTCAATGGCTAAGATGTTGAGCTTGTCAATCAAAAGGCCAGCAGTTCAGCAGTTCGAATCCTTAGTGCTGCGTAATGGGGTGAGCTCCTGTTACTTGTCCCAGCTTCTGCCAACCTAGCAGTTCGAAAGCACCTAAAAAATGCAAGTAGAAAAATAGGGACTACCTTGGTTCTGTGTGCCTTTGGCGTTTAGTCATGCCATCCACATAACTACAGAGACGTCTTCGGACAGTGCTGGCTCTTCGGCTTTGAAACAGAGATGAACACCGCACCCTAGTGTCGGGAACAACTAACACATATGTGCGACGGGAACCTTTACCTTTACCTTACTCTGTGCCAACAGATCACCTTTACCAGAGGTTTCATGTATACACTGAAAAGGAAAGTGGCGGGGGGGGGGGGGGAGCTCTAAAACACTCTGGAAAGCAGGGGAGTAGAACTATTTCCAATCAGGTCAGCTTCAGACAACACAGCAAACCAGTTTACAACAAGGTGTAACAGATTAGTTGTTATATAAATAATACCCAAGGTAGATGTTGGCCTATCTTCTCAAAAGAGACAGGCTTCCTTTTCCCACAGCATAAATATAGGAGGAAAGAAAAAGAAAAAGCCAACTGCATTGAAGAATCAATATTTAGAGTTCATATTTGAAAGCAAAGTCCTGATCAGAATTCTTAGGCTGTCTTTTTCAATAAATGTCACTATAAAACTTACTAACTGGAGCCGTACTTGTTTCTGATGTTCACTTCCAATCCCTAGTGCTGCTAAAGAGATCTGACAAATCGTTGTGAGGATAACTTTGTAAGCCACTCTAAGCTCTTTAAAAATAAGAATATTTTTAAATGAAAAATATAAATAGGGAATATGGAGTTTATCCTCTTGAATATTTACCATACAATTTAGAGCTTGCAGTACAGTAGTATATTATAAAAAAGTTGTCTTCCTCTAGGGAGGTTTAGTCATTTTGGAGTTAATTGTATCACTATTCAGCTATAAGGTCACAGCACAAATTCACATTAAGTCAAAATTAAATAAACCATAACAGTATGCTATGTTTTGCAGGCAGATTTAGTCAATGAATTGTATTTTAAACACATCATGCTCTAATGTTGATATGTTAATCATATTAGGTCATCTTGTCAGAATCTGTATTAGTTTTACTGATGTGACATATGATTCAGCTGGAAAATCTCAGTTAACAACCCCGCAATATCCTTTCATCCTTCTATGTCATATTAATGAAACTCTAAATCGACCAAGATTTTGGAAAGAAATGATCATTAATTGAAAGTTCTGAGAATGTTGCAGTAATTAAAAACTATTGGGGGGCAAGAATGGAACTGAATTCACTTAATGACTATGACAAAAAGGGTTGTAAAGGCTTGTAAATTAGGCCATAACTCACTTAACAATCTCACTGCTTAAAGATGTAAGTTCCAATCCAACCAACTGTGGTTGCAAGTCAAGGACCTGAGGTGGAGTTGATTATAATGAAATAAATTGAGACTAGGCTCTAATCTCATTATTTCACAATAAACAATTCTACTTCAGGTAGTCCTTGGCTCTAATTTTAAGCATTTTTCTAAATGTAAGCATCCCACAGAAACAGCTAATTGGCTTGTGCAAGATATCTGTAGAGATTATGAAAAGATTGCTGAAAATCCCCTTAAGGATTTCTAGGCAAATATAGGCCATTAGAGAGCAAGAAAGTTTCGTCTTCTGGGTAAAGATATATCTGAAGTTTGACAAGTGCAACGTTATGAAACAGTCTAACTTTCCAATCTTTAGTATGACTGGCAGAGGGTTGCAGGAGGTTTTTTTACCGGTTTTTAGAGCCAATTTAGCTGTTTTTGTAGGATGCTTAAAGATAGAAAGAAATGTGGTTGAGGTATGTCACACATTTTTTATCATCTCCAGTTAACATCGTATCAATGGATCCAGGCAGTTACAGATGGTGTAACAAAGATGAATCTTCTGAATCTTCTTAGCTATACAATTTGGGAAGAACATCCTTTGAATGGTGTGGGAGTAGGAATGGATTTCCAGAGGAAAAACTGCAGACTACGGGAACAAGGAGCACCATTCAGGTAACCCTGAGAACACAGATAACCTCCAAGAGCTTCAATGGCCCTCTAAAAGGATGCAAATGGCCAGCTGTCTGCAAGGAATATAAATCCTTCCATGCCCCACTATCCTGTCAGAGCTGAAGAAGCTTCTTGGGTGAGAAGCGAATCGTCTTCAAAAGAAAAAAAACAAGTAAGTCCAGTTGCCTACTGAAAAAGCACCTTTGGGCCCTTCTTCTGAGATAGATATAGTAGATAGATTATGAACATACATTTAACTTTTATTTTTTAATTTGGTGCCTTCGACTCAGCCCGGACTCCTACAACTGCTGTTTTCTTGGCCAGACTTAACTTTTATACACTGTTAAGCATTTTCTCTGACATTCAGGATACACATCGCTTACAAATACCACCAATGTTTACCCCCACATTGGCTATTTATTTCTCAGGCTAATTCCAACTATATTCATATAGGAGGACCTGCTTCAGAAACATTCTATATATGAGAATATACATCACACCGGAGTCCCGGGAAGAAAGACAAAAAAAATGGAATCTTATGCTGGATGTTAACGGGAAGGCAACTTTTTTTGGAGCGAGGGGACTTACAGGTGTACAAGGGGCAGAAGAGTTGCAAAGGAAAGGCTTTAAATAACAACATGTAAGCAGAGAGCAGGAATGGGACGGAGGTAAAGGAAAAAACCGGCTTTGGACCACAAAAAAAGAGAATATTAGGGATTAGCGCTGTTCCTAAAGTGGGAATTAGATTGAAAAAGCAGCTTTCCCCGCTCTTTAGCTAGACTAGAAGAGACCCTCGCCCCGTTGGTCCTCCTCCTTTAGCCATTTGGCTTTGCGGGTCTTCCAACCGGCTGGAGAGTCGGGCCCCCGCTCCCCTTTGCCTCCATCCGCCCATTGCCCGAGAGACGTCATTGGGAATTTCCATCCCCCCCCCCCAAGTCTTACCTGTCGGGTCTCCCACGGGGGGGCGTATGCACCTCCCGCCCAGGACTCCGGAGAGAGCGAGACCAACGCCGGGCCGAGGGGGGAGAGACAATCAGGAAACGTTCCGCCCAACCGGGCAAAGCGAAACGCGGAGCTCGGCCCTTGACTCCGCCCACTCTGGCCTCGGCCCGCCTCCGCCTCCACCTCCTGTCATGCAACGCAGCGTGCCTACGTCACGGGAGCGCTTTCCCCGCCTCCTGGACGGGGTTTCCCTTTTGCTTAAGAGTTCGCGGGTGAGGGGGGCGGAGCTTCTCCTTGCAATGTTATGAAGGTCGACTTAAGACTTTCATGAATGGTCTTCAGAATGGCTATAATTAAGGTGTATAATATGTGAAGAATTGCCGTTAAGAAATAGACTCAGGCTTCCTAAAGCGGTATAGAAAGAATCTACGGATTTAATACTGGAGGTGACAAAGCTGAGAGCCAACTTTTGAGAGAAGATTGACAGGATGAGAAGACAATAGCAAGCAAGCCAAGCTAAGGCAAACAAGCAAATCATGTACTTGAGAAGTCTCCCGATTATTTCAATCCACCTTGCTGGCAAGAGCTTGTCTGAATATACAATCCCGCTCGAAATGTTAAAGTTCCATGCGGCAAACTTCGATGACATTATGTGAATGCTGCTGTTAACACACAGCCGCTGTGCATCCTCACCTTGATGGGCGATGCAACGAGGGGCAATCCGTGCTATGATGTCAAGCTGCGTGCTTCTGCAGATGTCAATCATTCACCCTGATTAATCGATGCAGTGGGCAGGGGTTTGGGTAGACCTGGGGTGGCAGTTCAGGTGCAGGGGGTCTTACACCTGGGATCACGAAGAGTTGGACCCGATTTGTCAACTGAACAACAACAACAATTATTCCACTCAAAGGAGTGAAGTTGTAAGGACAAATCCAATCAAAAGTATCATATGATTAGCTAGTAGAAATCCAATAGAATAAATAAAACCTAATAAATCGTTCCTCAGTTTTAATTTACATGAAAGCTGGGACATGATCAGTGAAGTAAAGACAAGGATAGAGAAAGCTCAAACATCATTCTTCAAAATGAAAAAGGTCTTTTGCAGTCACGACATAAGCCTAAGACTGAAAATCAAGCTTGTCCGATGTAACAGCTTTCTGTCCTGCTCTACGGAGTAGAGAGTTGATCTCTGACAGAAAACCACTTGAAGAAACGAGAAGCATTTGAAACGTGGATTTACAGACGGCTGTTATGTATAAATTGGGTTAACAAAGTCACAAATGAGGAGGTGATAAGCCACCTGGAAAAGCAAAGGGAAATCATCAAAGCCATTAAAAAGCAAAAGTTAGAGTATTTTGGACATGTGATGCTACACTCAGAAAAATACAGCATCCTTCACTTAATCCTCCAGGGAAAGATTGAAGGCAAACGAGGTCCAGGCAGAAGAACATCATGGCTTCAAAATCTAAGAGACTGGTTTGGACAAAACTCAGCAGCACTTTTTCATATGGCTGTTGACAAAAATAGGATTGCCAACATGAACACCAACATCCGATGATGGATACAGCACAAGAAAAAGAAGAAAAGATTGGAGAAAAGTTTTTAATTGCCTCCTAAGTTCAACGATCGTTCCCCAATGTTTTCATATGAGCAAGGTGGCCTGCAGATGCTCATTCTGACTTGTCATGGTAACCTTTCCATGGCACATTTGTGTCATTAAATAGCCAAATTTGGCCGTGGAGGAAGTGATTTTAGGATTTCAGTCAGCACCAAAGTAGTTAGTATAAATAAAATTATTTAGTACAATCAGGGAAATGTTTCAGTTATGATAGAGTAGCTATGGCTTAAATAGAAATAAAAGGAAAAATAATATAGTGCCCAGACTCAGCCATACCAATTTAGAAAGGCATTCTAATAGTGTTGATTTTTGTTTAAAATAAGCCCTCTTGGATGCCTGAAAAGAGAAATTGAAACAAACTCTGGAAAAGACACATGTATAAATTGAATAAGTGCAACTAGCTTGCAAGTGCAATCCTTTGTATTTCTGCCTGTGAGAAAAACAGTTGCGGGGATACTACAATTGGGATTTAGTACAGCTTCCCATTAGTACTCAAATAACAACAAAACAAAATGTTTTGTAGTCAACAAACATGTTGAAATACCCTGCGTACATTTGTTACTGTAGAAGAAACCTTAGACGGGTCAAATCAAATTCTAAAAACTGTTTATAGATTTAACTTCAGGAAAATTCAAATGAGTTCCCCCCCCCCCCCCGCCCCCCACTGCCTGCTTCAGGGTATTATGAATGAAGCCCGTGAAAATATGGACAGGTTCATACATTTCCTTTTCTTGGTTCAGTCAATTGGCTCAGTAGGACTGCTCATTTATTGATGGTATCAGACACTACTCCTTTGACAGTAATTATACCTATAGCAATTGCTTTGTTATCATGAACAGTGAAAAAGGCCAATGTTTTGTCCATCAGTCTTCTGCAGAAGTTGTTTTGTCTTGTCTTTTCACTTGGCAATTCAGGTGCAGTATTTAATTCACCTTATTCTGCTAAATGTTCTGTTTCACGCTTACCTTTGGTCCTAATTAAAATGTCCTGGCTCATAAAAGCATTGTTCAAGTTTTGGACAACTGTGGGTGTTTGGATCCAAAGCCTACCGTACTTATTTTGGGGGAATTAAAAATCATAGCCAGATTTCCTTTAAACTCATAGGCTTGTCATTAAAAGAAGCTAAGAGCAGACTTGTGACTGGCTTCATTATGAGGTACAAAGTATTTTAAGACGAAAAGAAAGAGTGTTTTGAGTTTATAATTCCTTTGCCTCATATTCCATACACATAAGTTCCTGTTTTATATATATATATATATATATATATATAATTGGTATCTGTTAAAACAAAAGGAACTTCTTGTACATTGAATAAGAATGGTACCATTCAAATGGTATTATAAACAGATTTATCTCCAGTCCCAGATTTGAATTCTATATCTAGTCACGTAGTTAGTATTTTTTTTTTGTTTGTTTGTTTCAGTAATAATTTAAAACTCTGATTGCTGTCTTAGGGTGGTGTTCTATTGGTATGTTTATATTATTTGAATACTTTTGTGATAAATTTGGCAAGTTGCAGAAAAGTGAGATGTAAATAGATGAAGAGATGAACAAACTAAGTGCATTCTTGGGAACTGATAAAATCTTTGCCATAAAACATACGCCAAAACGAGCAAATTGAAAATAAAATGGAATCTCTATGTTCATAACAAAGATTTTCTTCTAATGAACCATCTGCAGATAGCTGAACCAAACATTATTAATAGGCTTGAATATTATATCACTTGTTTCCTAATGGAGCATGCAATGAACAATGTGTCCGTCACCTCACACATACTTATCCTTGCTCTTGTTTATAAAATGCATAATAAAACCATAAAGATTTACAAACATGAAATCCATTTAGAAATCATAAAGAAAATGAAAGAAAATAGGTTTGTTTAATATTTAGCTATTAGTATTTAATAGTATACTAATAGTATTTAATATTTAGGCTATTACTGCATCTATTGTTTAAAAAAAGACTGTGGTGGTGCAGTGGTTAGGATGTAGTATTCCACTATTGCAAGCTAACTCTGTCCATATCCATACGTTCAATCCTGACCAGCTCAAGTTGATTCAGCCTTCCATCTTTTCTAGGTTGGTAAAATGAGGGCCCAGATTATTGGGGACAATACAGTGAATGCTATAAAGCACTACTGGAGTGGTATATAAGTCTAGGTGCTTTTGCTCGTGCTATTGTTTTTTAAAAAATCAAAAGAATATTAAAAACATGGTAACGCTTGTTTGCTATTTCATAGTATGTTTCTTCTTCTTCTTCTTCTTCTTCTTCTTCTTCTTCTTCTTCTTCTTCTTCTTCTTTCTCTTCCTCTTCCTCTTCCTCTTCCTCCTCCTCTTCCTTGCAAATGAAATTTTGTTGAAAGTCATATTTATGGTTCAATGCTTAATTTTCTTAATTTTCCAGTATCACTGGCCAACCCAGGAATTGTCAATTTCATGACTTCTTATGAAATCAAGAGTTTTTCCTACTGTTTTAGATGTGGCAATAAGTAAACATTAGAGTGCTTTGGTAGTTTATCCTTTAAAATGTAAGACAGTTTTGATCTATAATAAAGAAAAAATACAAGCAGTTAAATTTTTCAAACTCCATAGACAGGAAATAGAATACCAATAAATCTTTTGTTTAATGTCATGGTTAATGTTATTGTTGACCACTCAATTGTTATTTTAAAAAATCTATTAAACACTGGCTGGGTTCACAATCAGCTAAGTGATAGTTTCCTTAATTCTCATTTATTGAATAAATCAAAATTTGTCGAATTCACACAGCATTGACTGATTGAGTGTTAATAAGTAGGACTCACTTGACAACCATATACATTCAGCATATATATTGAACAAAAGAGGGGAAAGTATATAGTTTTGTTTTGCTTTTTTGCCATGTTCTATCAATACTGTGGTTTCCTGAGCTCTGTGTAAGAACACAACATAATTTTCAGATGAGAGTGGCTGGGTTCACAAAGTACTCTAAGCTCCCAAACAATCAAGGAATACTAGAACTAATATTTGATCATTCACTAGTTGTTCCGAACTATTCAAGAAGCAAACAGTGCTCTCTTTGGTACAGTGTATTGTATGAAACCAGTCATTATGGCTTGTAAATCATAGATTATGGTTTAATTTGTTAGGAAATCCCAGTCAATTGTAGCTTATTCAACAAATGCTGCTTATATAAAGATTACATCTCTGATAATTTTGCTACTTCTTTTATCTCTTATGGTTGCTTTATACCAGTGGTATAAAGCAACTTTATGCAATGAAGTTTAATACCAGCCACTGGAAGCTCATATTTGTATTGGAAATATGTCGTTCAGGCACCAGCCATACTACACAGCAGATGCTCTGTCTCATCCTTTACAGTGATTTATGATTTTTCATTTAAAGCAGCAAATTACTTGGGAAATTGGCATTGGCAGTGTCACTTTTATTTCTAAGAATGCCTTTGTACAAATTAACTTATTTCATGTGTGTTTATTTATGTGGCTGTCTATGAAAACAAAAATACCATCACGGGAGAATGGATGCTGAAAAATACCTTTTGTATTTGTTTGTTTGTTTTTGCAAGATCTAACAGTCCAATTACAGTTCAGGAATTGGGTATTAGATGACTTGCTCCGGCTGATTTGCCCCAGCCAACTCATCCCAGCCAACTTACCCAGTGGTGGGATTCAAAAATTTTTACTACTGGTTCTGTGGGCTTGGCAGGCATGGTGTAGCTTGGTGGGTGTGGCAAGGGAATGATACTGCAAAACCTCCATTCCCATCCCACTCCAGGGGAAGGATACTGCAAAATCTCCATTCCCACCCTACACCAGGGGAAGGATATTGCAAAATCTCCATTCCCACCCCATTCTGGGGCCAGCCAGAGGTGGTGTTTGCCGGTTCTCCCAACTATTCAAAATCTCCGCTACCGGTTCTCCGAATTGCTCAAAATTCCCACTATCGGTTCTCCAGAACCTGTCAGAACCTGTTGGATTTCACCCCTGCTTTATGCTCGTTGTATGTTATGCTACAAGCCACTTCTGGTGATACAAATGAATTGGCATAAAAGCATTTTTATTCATGAATAAAAATGTGTGATCCTAATCCGACCTACAACTTAGGATGCAGATCTATGGATCTTGGATTGTATTGGAAGGTCACAGAATAATTTTGAGGGAACTCTTAATTTTTTAAAAGAAACAGAGCAAACTTTTGATCCTCTATTCAAGGCTGCGGACATGGCAGTGGTAGGTTCTCCCCATTTCAGAGCAGTTCACAAGAACCAGTAGTAAAACCGGCGGGAGGCCTTGCCCACCATCCCAGATGTCATCATCGGTGATCTGCGCATGCACAGAAGCTTCTGTGCATCTGCAGAAGCAAGGTGCGCACACACACAATCCCATTGTGAACCAGTGGTAAAGGTATGTAGAACCCAACTCTGGGACCTGGGTGTTCCATTTTCTGATGCCAGAAATGAAAGGTGGTAGATTTGAAACAAGGCAGGAGGATGGAGGAGACTCATGTCTCCTAGATCTCAATTACATCTCCGTTCATGGGATGATTTATAAAATAATCTTCCTTCCACTGGTTGCAAATCGAAAGAAAGACGTTCAACATCAATAACAGACATGCAAACAAAAAGGAAAAGAAGGCGAGTTCTCTCTAGCTTCCAGGTGATCAATCTCAGTTCAGGAAAGAATTTCCACATCTTAGTGGGTTTCAAAGATCTTAGAACTCTGAAAAGGCAAGTAGCTTTGCTACTGTGGGAAGCCACAGTCCCTGCTAGAAGAATGAAATATTTTGAGGGATATTAAAAAGGGCAGATTATTATATTTCCCCAAAGGGCGAAATGGAGAAACATGGTTTTTCTTAGAGGCAGAAAGCAACCCCCACTTTCCTTAATAGCCTCAGCAGATACTGAGGTCAGCCTTTAGAAATGCAGATTTGGTAATCCATTCAAGAGAGGATATTTTGAAACAAAGGCAGAATTGTTGGATTAGCCCACAGCCAAAAGCCGAAACAGGACGAAAGCCATTAAGCCACAATAGGAATTGCATCACCCCCTGAGCAGTCCAAACTTCAACCAAGGCTCAGACAAACATCTAGGATTTGCATTTCCTCTTTTGCCTATGGAGCCAGCTATGACCCCTATATGACCCCATAGGAATCTAACAAGAGCCAATAGAATACATGTTCTTGCACAAGAACAGGAAGCTCAAATGCAAAGTTCAAAGAAGGTATAAAAACCTCTCTCCCTCAACTCCATTTTGTCAGCTGCACCAGAACCAAGTCCTTGGTGGTTCTGCTCATCGTTAAACCTTCTTTCTAATCAGCCTCCATGTTTCCAGTGTCTTTCTCCCAGCTTGGAATTGAACCAGATGGATATTTCTTCCCACACTATGATTGGGTGTCTCAGATCTTAATTTTGACAGACAGAGCATAGACAGATAGGCAAAATTTTATTTCAGTCATTGACAAATAAACACATATTCCATAAAATGAACAACACAAAACTATCCCCTATCCAGGAGTGAAATGCTCCCAGTTTGGATCGGCTTGCCTGATCCGGTAGCAATAGCGGCGGGTGATTCGCAGAACCAATAGCAAAAATCCCTGCGGCCTCTGCCCCGCCCCCATGCCCATCTGAGCCGTGCGATCATTAGAGGCTGGTTTTTTTTAACTTTTAAAAGCACTTTTTATACAACCTCTTCAACAAAAAAAATGCTTTTAAAAGTAAAAAAAAAAAGCCTCTTATGATCCCATGGCTCAGCTGGGATCATCAGAGGCTTTTAAAAGCATTTTTTCTACAACCTCTTCGGCCAAAGCAGCTGTAGAAAAAAAATGCCTTTAAAAGCCTTTGGCGATTCTAGCTGAGTTGTCTAAAAAATGCTTCTAAAAGCATTTTTTTCTGCAACCTCTTCAGCCGACAGAACCAGTAGAAAGTTTAGATTTCACCCCTGCCCCTATTCACAAGAAATGTCAGCAACCATTTGTAGGTGAAGTTTACACATAACCTAGCAATAATTTGCTATCGTAAAGAAACAAAATTTATTTTGATTGTTTAACAGATAGTGTGGGGAAAATTTATCACAGTTTCCCAGAAATTTAAATAAAAGAGGAGTAATCAACTGTTGGCAAATGTCCCTGAAGAACTGGCAATGCAGAGAAATATAAGATAGTTTTAGTAAGCATTATATAATGAATTAGATCTATCTCTAAAGCAAATTGACACCTCTGATGGCCTTTTTTTATTTGTTCCTGGCCAGGCCTATTTTGCTTGTCATGATGCATTTTTCTTTTCTCGCCATACCTGAATGCTTTTGACCATGGAGCATTTAGCTCTGCGGCAGAATTGTTACAGTACAGTCTTAGTTTAAATATAAACAGTTTCCACTCTGATGCATATGGCTGCAAGAGACCACCTGTCCCTCCTACTGGAAAAAAAATTCAGGTGCAGATGGTTATGACAGAGGAGAGCTGAAAATAGCACCTTTCCCCAGCATCTATATCAAGACCTACATTAGTGGCTTCCTTATAATTATGATAGCTAGACTTTTAAAATAAATTTGCAATTGGGAAATGGCAGGATGCAAATATTGCTAATACTAACATTAACTTTTCAACATTTCTTTTTATGAAATCCGGTGTAAAGTTGCAAAACTTGACTTTTGCTGTCAGATAGGCTTTCGTGAAATGAGATGCAGAAGAATCTTCCAAATAGATCTGGATGACAGTATTTAGTGATATAATATGGTATGATGTATGAGATGAGATGAGATGAGATGAGATGAGATGAGATGAGATGAGATGATATATGATATGATATGATATGATATGATATGATATGATATGATATGATATGATATGATGATATGATATGATATGATGTATGATATGATATGATATGATATGATAAAAGATGATAGAATCTTAACCTCTGGAACCATTCAATTTCTCAAAGAAATGGTTGAATATTTTCAGATCTGCCCCTAGTCATGTTACATCATCAACAGTATATTCTTCTCCCATCTGGAGACCAAAAAAACAAGTGTGATCAACTATCAACAATTTATTATTAGAGTCTTAGACCAGAGATCAATTACCTATCAAAGAATGTTGCTTATATATATATATATTACATAGAATATATTGTTGAGGTTTTCAAAACAGTATTTAATTCAATTCAATTCAACCTTTATTGTCAAAGCACAACACGTGTACAATGAGATTGGCTGAGCCTTCCTTCGTGCACTCCCACACCGCAACATAAATACATATCAATAACTCACAGTGAAAGAAAATCCCTAACCCAATAAATCATACTAACAACACACAATCCTCTATACATATATGTACGTAACATTGCATTACGGTGACACCAATATGAACATGTTGCACCAGCTCTGCAAGTCTGTCATACTACAGGCTTATGATGTTACGTTGCATTCAGGAGTCTGACAGCTCACGGATAAAAGCTGTTCTTCAGCCTGTTTGTTCGACTAGCTATGCTTCTATATCTCCTATCCGAAGGTAGGAGAGTAAAGAAGTGCTGACCAGGGTGTGAATCATCCCTTTAGATGGTTTAGTTTAGTTTGGTTTAGTTTGGTTTGGTTGTTTCCTGTTTTTATAGCAAAGACCCCCAAACTTTTGTGCACCAGGGACTGGTTCCATAGAGAGAGGTTTTTCTGTGGCCCGGAGAGAGCATGGTTTTGCATGCCGCCTGCATCCCACAAATGAGGCTTTGCATCTTTGCGCAGACCAATTGTTGGTTCACAGACTGGGGATTGGGGACCTCAGTTTTATAGCACTGCAGTTTAATATTTGTCCATATATTATATAGAGAGAGTAAAGGATGCTGCATTGGGATGCCGAAGTTGCCTGCATGGGATACAGAGTAAATCATAAATGATAAATCTGGTAATGAAAAAACTTGTGAAGATGTTCAGTAAATCTGAAATAAATTGAATTTTTTGTGTCTATGAGGTCTTGGGTTTTTTGAACGTAGAATAATTGGGTTGGAAGGAACCTTGGAGTTTGTCTAGTCCACCCAGTGGACCCACCCACTGGTGAAATCCAATTTTTTTTACTACCGGTTCTGTGATTGTGGCTTGGTGGGCGTGGCAGGGGAAAGATACCGCAAAATCTCCATTCCCACCCCACTCTGGGACCAGCCAGAGGTGGTATTTGCTGGTTCTCTGAACTACTCAAAATCTCCGCTACCAGTTCTCCGAACTGCTCAAAATTTCTGCTACCAGTTCTCCAGAACCTGTCAGAACATGCTGGATTTCACCCCTGCACCCCTGCCCAAGATGGGAGTCCTTATACTTTACCGATGGTCATTTTAGATTTGAAGAAGGTTTCTCATGCTGTCTGCCATTACAGTGTGTCTTTTAGAAATGTTTGCTATGTGCAAATTGGTTACCTAAAACTTTCCATCTTTATCATGGCCAAGGACTCCACTTAACTTGGGGTGGAGGGAATCAAAAATTGCAAAAGAAGGAAGAAGTTTTCTCATGCTGTCTGCCATCACAGTGTGTCTTTTATAAATGTCTGCTATGTGGGAATTGGTTACCTAAAGCTTTCCATCTTTATCATGGCCAAGGACCCCACTTAACTTGGGGTGGAAGGAATCAAAAATTGCAAAAGAGTAAAATGAGAATGCACCTGGGGAAGAGTTTTGAAGGATTTCCTTGCTATTTTTAAAACTATAATATGCCTATTTCAAGGCTTACTTTTGTCCGATTAGCAATTTTTAGTTGAAAGGCATACGCTTCTGTGAAATATAGCTCAATTCATCACATGAATGGAGTGGATAAACTGATTAAGGTTTCAACAGGGAAAAGGCAAGAGAAGGAAGAAAGCATGGTTTGCAGATGCAAGCTACCTGCTCTTCCCTAACACATCTGGACATGTGCAGATCGACAGCTGTTAAAAGTAGAACGACAAAAATGGGTTCCACATGATGGATAGGACTGGGACTTATGGTTTGCTTAACCATGGCGCATTGAACAAAACCACAACGGGATGACTTTGTATAACATGGAATGTTGATTATACTAATGAGATGAATAAATCCACCCACCATGGCTGCAATCCTATAACCCTTAAGCTAAAAAATTGAGTTAATGTACTTGTACATCTTATTCTTCTTTTCACATATGGACCTTTAAGCCCAGAGTGATATTTATCCATCATCTAGACCCAGGGCAACTACCATTCATGGGTATATGAAAACCAATTCTAATTAGTAACTAAAAATAGTCATCGTTCTATTTTCAGTTTCTATGAACTCCCAAATGGCCCCTGCCTTAGTTTTATATTTCCCTTACAGTCTCATCACTCCTTTATTCTCACCCCCATCTCTCATTTATTATGGTCTGGCCACTTCCAATATATGTACTCCTCAACTTACGACCACAACTCAGTCCAAAATTTCTGTTGCTGATCAAGACAGTTGTTAAGGGAGTTTTGCCACATTTTACCACCTTTTTTGCCACAGTTATTCAGCTAATTATTCCAGCTGTTAAGTGAACCATGCAGTCGTTAAACGAATCTGACTTCCCTCATTGACTTTGCTTGTTAGAGGATAGCCGGGAAGGTTACCGATGGTGATCACATAACTTTGGGATGATGCAACCATCCTAAATACATGCCAGTTGCTAAGCACCGAAATTTTGATCACGTGGCCATGCTTCCACGGTTGTAAGTGTGAAAACTGGCCGTAAGTCACTTTTTTCAGTGCCATAACTTCAAAGGGTCATTAAATGAGTAGATGTAAATTGAAACTACGTCCTCCCTTTCTTTAGTCACTATATCTGTGGTTTCAAACTCAAAGCCCAGGGCCCAGGTTCGGCCCACGGGTTGCTTAGATCTGACTCGCAGGGCTACCCTGGAAACAGCGGACTGCCCCGTGATATCTCTGCCAGTGTAAACACAGCTTGGGAAAGTTGTGCGTGGCCCTCCCAAGCTCCGTTTTTGCTGGCAGAGGGTTGCAGAAAGCTGTCATAGCTGAAAATGGAGCTCGGGAGCCCATTTTCACTAGTAGAGTGCTTGGGCCACCACCTGTGCCCCCGACATGAGCAATGTTGAGCTGGCCACATCCACCCTGGCCCCGCCTACCCCAGTCCCCCCAGTGGACGAACACAACCTTGATATGGCCCTCAATGAAATCAAGTTTGATCCCCCTGCACAATATGATCTAGTGGCAACAGATGGTTTTTAAGAATCTGTCCCACACAAAGGATAATCTTTTTTAAAAAATGAGTAAGAATAGCTGTGGCAGCAATATTCAATAAAATTATGATTTTTAAAAGGCAATTTACTATATGTGAAGAAGGAGAGTTATGCTTCATCAGCCGCAATAGATCATGTTTATGATCCTTGTCTGGCAACATTAATTTTGCCTGGGGTTTTGCCCTCTAATAATAACGGCTCTGACATTCTTCTTCCGAGAAATAAACACAAAATATCCTTCAAGTCAAGTTCAATTCTTGGTGATTTCATGGACCTGAATACAGATTTGCGGCTTTCCTGGCAACAAGAAGAAAATGGTTCAGTGCAGGGGTGAAATCCAGCAGGTTCTGACAGGTTCTGGAGAACCGGTAGTGGAAATTTTGAGTAGTTCAGAGAACCGGCAAATACCACCTCTAACTGGCCCCAGAGTGGGGTGGAAATGGAGATTTTGCACTATCCTTCCCCTGGAGCAGGGTGGGAATGGAGATTTTGCAGTACCCTTCCCCTGCCACACCCACCAAGCCACACTATGCCCACCAAGCCACGCCCACAGAACCGTTAGTAAAAAAATTTAGATTTCACCACTGGTTCAGTGTGGCCATTTTCTGGGATATTTTTAGACTTCCGAGTCTGGTTTACGGCCTGAATTCCTCAGCAGCCTCCCAGGAACTCAAGTCCAAGTAGTCCTCAATTTATGACCACAATGGAGACCAGAATTTCCATTGTTAAGCCAGGTGTAAAGTGAGTCATGCCCAATTTATTAGCTTTTTTAACCGGTGGTTGAGAAATCACTGCCTTTATGAAATTAATCGTATCATCATCAAGTGGATATGTTTTTTTCCACACTGCAGTGTGGAGACACTGCAATTGTCATAAATGAAGGGACCAGTCATAAGTTACTTTTTTTACAGTGCAGTTGTAACTTTGAACGGTCCCTAAACTGCTAGGTTGGAAGTCAAGACTAGCCAGGCTTAAGTTAACCCTGTTTAGCTTTTGAACCTAAGCAAGGTTGGCCAAATCATTATGAGAGCACTAAAAAGTATAATTTTGGATCAGAACCAGCAGTGAGGAAAATGAAAAGGATGTGTTTAAAAAATGCTTCAGTTCCACCCTTATTCTGTTTTCTTTCCTGTCGTGGTAGTTTAGGATAATCAATTGCTAAGCAACTATATGGGGGGAAATTAACAATGCTGTCATATAAATATTTATTCATAACTGTGCCAGTGAACTTGACTATTTTTTTTCTCCTGTAAATGTGACTGCAATTGTGATAATTAGAATAACAGAGTTGGAAAGGACCTTGGAGATCTTCTAGTCCAACCCCTTGCTCAGGCACGAAATCCTATATCATTTCAGACAAATGGATGTCCAATCTTTTCTTAAATACTTCCATGTTGGAGGATTCACAACTTCTGGAGGCAAGTTGTTTCACTGATTAATTGTTCTAACTGTCAGGAAATTTCTCCTTAGTTCTAGGTTGTTTCTCTCCTTGATTAGTTTCCACCCATTGCTTCTTGTCCTGCCCTCAGGTGCTTTGGAGAATAGCTTGACTCCCTCTTCTTTGTGGCAGCCCCTGAGATATTGGAATGCTGCTATCATGTCTCCCCTAGTCCTTCTTTCCATTAAACTAGACATACCCAGTTCCTGCAACCGTTCTTCATATGTTCTTGCCTCCAGTCCCCTAATCATCTTTGTTCCTCTTCTCTTCATTTTCTAGAGGTTCTTTGCATTCTTTCTAGTTGTGCTCTTTCTAGTTTTAGTTCTAGATTGCTCAATTGTAATCAAGGTTATTCTGAGAGTGCATTGTAATAAGTGTTTCCTTAATAAAAAGTCGCACTGACTTCCCCAAAGCTGGCACTGAAACTAGAGGAATGGACATCCTGCAGGTCCCTTGGCCCATGTGGTGGTCTTCCAGTTATTTTGCCAAAATAACCAGAAAATGATTGTTCTGCTCAATTAAACAATATGGTACAGCTTCCTTTGTTCGAGCAACCTATCCAAAAGGACTGCCAATCACAGAATGTCTCAAGCACAAGTTTATTCATATCCATTCAGTAGAAACCCTACTAGGCTGAATGAGATTCAGTGCAATATGTACAGGATTACAGCAGGGGTGGGTTTTAAATTTTTTTACTACTGGTTCTGTGGACGTGGCTTATTTTGTGGGCGTGGTTTGATGGTCATGTGACAATTCTTTAGTATTTAGCAGAGGTACTGGTCTACCAAGCTTTTAACTGCTTGTAGAGCTGTACCGGTCTACCCATTTGTTTTTGGAGCATCCCGGTCTACCTATTTGTTTTTCGAGCGTCCTGGTCTACCCATTTGTTCTTGGAGCGTCCTGGTCTACCCATTTGTTTTTCAAGCACACTGGTCTACCACCACACTGCCTTTTAACACTGATCAGCTGTAGGGCAGCCCTTTGAAGCCCCCCAGCAAGAGTTTAAACAATTTTTTTTCCTTCCAGCCGATTAGCTGGGACTCAGGAGGCAGCGAAAAATTTTGGGCAGGGCCAAATAAAAGGTAGGAATAATGCGGGGGGTGGGTGGGAGGGCCCAGCTCCTGAACAAAGAGAACTGGTTCGGTGATGTCATATTGTCACCACTACCGGCTCAGCCGAACCAGGCCGAACCGGGAGGAACTGGGAGGAACCCACCACTGGATTACAGATTTCATATGCTTGCAGATTTGGGGCAGAGGGCTGGGAGAAAAGATCATTGGCAGTGAGTTTAAGTGGAGATCTGATAACCAAAAATCATTAATTCAGATTTTATTGATAGAGAAGGATATTTGTAGTTCAGGGTGAAATGATGGCTCTTTGTGGTGCTCTCTGAGCTTGGTTATTTTCTCGTAGACATTTCATTATCCAAACCAGATAACATCATCAGTATCAACACCCCCAAAAATGTGCAATGTACCAATTATAGTTGTTCCATATGCCCAAAGTTAAAGACTATACCCAATCTTGAAACATGAGTCACTTATACCTACTCCTTATGATGCTTTAAGATGATAAATACTTATGCAGTAGAATATATCCTTACCCAATATTTCATACCATCCTGCTAGGTACAGTAGTTGGACAAAAGCTGTCCCAAAGGCTTTTGAACTAGTATGACTATCATAAGATAAGACAGATAATAGTACCTACAAAACATTTCAGGGTAATATTTTGAATGACTAACGCTCAGGGAGCATCAAGGACTCCACAATGAATGGATGACTAAAGACTGGTAAAACAAGTTTTATTATCCCGATCCATAACGTTTGAAGAACGATTCAGTTATAGGGGGGAAATAAATCACGAGATATTTTAATACCTGCTCTTGTATGCTAAATAGTTAATATTTAATTCTGCAGACCTGCTTTAAATCAGAGGTCCCTATAAAACCAACCTCTGAGCTGTGTCCAATGGCATGCCAAATGATTCCTTTGGCTCTTGTAGAAAGTTAGCACCCACCCCTCTCCTAGAAAAAATGAAATATTCTAGGAAATATTAAAAAGGCAGAATATTATATTTCCCTGGATGAGAAATGGAGAAACTTTTTAGTCAGGAAGCAGACTTATTCTTAATAGCCTTCACCATCCACAATAGCCTACAGCACATATCCACACTTAAGAGATAAAGAGATAGCTAGGATAGATAGGAAAATGAACTCAACCAAGATCCAACAAAAGTAGGATTAGCCCTCTACCCATCTGGCAACAGAACTCACCACATGGCACCTGGCGAGATTGCATCACCCAGCAAGGCTCAACCAAGTGCTTGGGACTCAGGACAGCCTACAGAGTTGCCCCTGCATGGCCCCATGGGAATCTGACAATCAATCAGAATACACGCTCAAATTCAAAGCCCAACAGAGGGCATAAAACCAAGGCATACTCAGCATCTCGGCCCTTTTTTTTTTTCTCCTCAGGAACTCAAGGCATGTGATCCTGTTCATCAATAAACCTTCTTTCTAAGCAACTTCCATGAATCCAATGTCTTTTTCCCCACTTGGAACTGATCCCAGAAGGATATTTCTTCCAACACTCTTCAAATTAATTCAAGTAAAATAATAATGGGGAAAAGCATATGATCTGATGTTCTGCTGAAAATTGCAGATTCAGTGAGGAAGAAAAAGAATATGATCACTTGGGCTGGGGAGGTGGTGAGAGAGAAGGAAAAGAAATTTGCTTATTTGCTTTTTTTACCAGTAGAAAACGCCTTCTTTGCAGAATGAGCCCTCTGGATGTTTCCTACAGAATTTTTTTTTTTTTTAAAATCCAGGATTGGACAAAAAGTTTTTTGTCCTATTCCTAGGTGGGCCTGGAGCAGCAAGATCATTGCCAAAGAGATCACTACCACAGAAGCCAATCCAAACATCAGTGTCAATCTTGGACTTTATTCGAACATAGGTGTTCATTTAATGTAACAGCCACAAATATTTTTCAGGTTCATATTGAAGGATGAAATGAAAAAAAGTTTGATTGGTTTAGCTCAGGGGTCTGCAACCTTAAGCACTCAAAGAGCCATTTGGACCCCTTTCCCACAGAAAAGAAAACGCCGGGAGCCACAAAACCTGGGTGGGCATGGCCAACTCGATGTCACTCACTTCCACCAGTCACATGACACCCTCCCAGGCACACCTACCCAGCTGGTCATTAGGGCAGAGAACCAGTTGTTAAAAAACACCAGGAACCACAAAACCCTTTTGACATATCTCTCTCTCCCCTCCCTCCCTCCCCCCATCTCTCCCTCTCTCTCTCTGTATCTCTCTATGTCTCTCTTTCTCTCCCCCTCTCTCTGTATCTCTCTTTCTCTTCTCCATCCCACGCCGTCATCCTTACCTTCTCAGGCCAGGCAAGGAGTGACTGAGAAGGGAGGGCGAGGAGCGGGGCCAGCCAGTGGTGGTATCACCTGACAGGGAGCCACAGCAGAGGGCCCAAAGAGTAGGTTACTGACCCCTGGTTTAACCAATAGAAAAAGTGTTCATGTTTCCACACTTGTCAAATTGTTTTTAAACATCCATGTGTTTAATAGCTATTTATTGGCCTGGCAACACTCTATACGTGGTATACATTATTTGACTTTTTAATGGTGTACTCTACATAAACAAGATGTATTTTAATTTCTTTCCCTGTATTGAACATGAATATAGTACAATGGTCTCAAATATTGTTGCATGTTCTCCGCTTTTCACTTGTTTAGATTCAGCCTTTATTCAATATGTAGTTCAAGGCATCAATGAAAGTTATCATCTGATGATTAGCAACAGATTCGTGCTTATTTATTCTGAGTCTTCATAGAAGATTTCTGAGATGTTACAATGATCTGAAGAGCACTGCAAGGATAATTAATATGTAGTGAGAAATCTGTTATGGTTTAGTGAGTTTTGAATGGATTTCTACAATGCTTAATGCAATTTTAAAGACACTCATATTACATGTTAAAATAATTTATCGGCTTTCAATAAATGTATAACCATCTTTCCCCTTAAAAATAGAACTTGTTTCTATTACCATTTAATTTTCCTTCTTAGATCGCCTTCTTAATTTATTTATTTTTTGGGTTGAAAAATGGTAGGACGTCCATTTGTTATTTATGAAAAAGGCTAATGGTACAACTGTCTATTCAGAATAAGCCTTGATGGATTCAGTAGAATTTGCAGCTTAGTAACTATGATCAGGTTTCTTATATCAAAAGTGGGTGTAGCTCTCTCTTTGTTGTATTACAACCTCCAATAATTTCAGACACCAAGCCAATGGTGGAGAATGCTGTAGTTTGGAAAGTCACAAAGTATAATCAGTGGTGTTTTGCACTCCGGTTCGGACTGGTTCGCAAGAGCCAGTAGTAAAACCGGCGGGAGGCTCTGCCCACTGATCCGGACGTCATTAGGAAGCTTTTGCGCATGTGCGCACGGCCTCATTGCGAAACAGTTAGTAAAGGTAAGTAGAAGCCAGCCCTGAGTATAATCTCTGATTGTATTTATGAATAAATAAACATCAATAATTATCAGGCTCATGGTGTAATGGATATTTTGCATCCAGTTTGTCTTCTTATTATTAGTATTTGCTGAAGTTCAACAAATCTATTTTCAGTTTTCATTAATGCACAATTTTATATTTCTAGTCAGAAGTAAATGCCATAATTTTGGTATGGAAGTTATCTTTAATGTGACCTTCTCCAACTTCCAGATGCATGGAATTTAAGTTCAATATTCCCCAGCCAACATAACAATTGTAAAGAATTCTGGTTAGGTAAACTTCCTTAAATATAGTTTCCTTGAGTTCACAGCATTTACTGCTAAAAATAAACTGATATGGGATTATTGTCCTAACCTGCAGTGACCAGGCATGCTTTTTAGCAGTAAAATGCTATAACCTCAAAGAGACTATTTCTGAACAAAAACCTTTAATGTTAGGCGGTTGTCATATTTTTATTACATTTTTCTCTTTGTGCTTCATTCTTTGAGTTCCAAACGATCTTGTTTCATTTTTAAAGAAATCTATATTTAGGAAAGAAATGTGAGATTTCAGAGGACCGCATCTGCCCTGCTTTTTCGTAATAAAAATCTAATTAGAAAAGCTTTTGATAGTGCTGAATAAGGCCTTTTAAAAAATATAATCAGCAAGAGCTGCAGAAGAAATGCTTTGAAGCCAAGATTGCTATTACTTATAAGAGAATGCTCGTATTAAAACCCAATAAGCCAGCTTCAGAAGAGATATTTATTTTTAAGTTTGCATTAAGTTCTCTTTAAACTGGTACAATCTCCTCTTCTCAAATGCTTAAGAATCTTCTAAGCACTCATAACTAGAAATTTGATCACAGTTCTCCTATGCAATAAAGTTTAATATCAGCCACTAGAAGATGATATTTGTATTGGAAATATGTCGTTCAGGCACCAGCCATGCTACACAGCAGATGCTCTGCCTAATCCTTTAAAGTGATTTATGATTTTTCATTTAGAGCGACAGATTACTTGGGAAATTGGCATTGGCATTGTAACTTTTATTTCTAAGAATGCTTTTGTACAAATTAACTTATTTCATGTGGTGTTTATTTATGTGGCTGTCTATGAAAACAAGAATACCATCACTGGGGAATGGATGCTGAAAAATACCTTTTGTATTTATTTATTTGTTTGTTTGTTTGCTTGCTTGCTTTTGCAAGATCTAATAGTCCAATTATAATTCAGGAATTGGATCTTGGATGACTTGCTCTGGCTGATTTGCCCCACCCAACTCATCCCAGCCAACTCACCCAATGATGGGATTCAAAAATTTTTACTACCAGTTCTGTGGGGCATGGCTTGGTGGGCATGGCCTGGTGTGGCATGGATTGGCTTGGTGGATGTGGCAGGGGAAGGATATTGTAAAATCTCCATTCCCTCCCCACTCCAGGGAAAGGTTACTGCAAAATCCCCATTTCCTCCTGATCAGCTGGGATTCGGGAAGCAGAGACTAGATGGGGGCGGGGCTAGTCAGAGGTGGTATTTACTGGTTCTCCGAACTATCCAAAATTTCCACTACCGGTTCTCCAGAACTGGTCAGAACCTGCCAAATACCATCTCTCAACTCACCCCAGCCAACTTTCCCTGACCAATAACTCAAGAGAGGGACAAATGAATTATGGTAGACTTTGTCTTGCTTGATTTTAACCTTCTCAAGGTAGAAGTCCTTGATGCTGGAGTGAACTGCAATTCACTAACCCGTGTTCAATTGTCCTGCGGCGAGTTGTCCCTGTGTTGAGTTGGCCATGGGAAGTTGTCCCACAGCAAGTCGACAAGGGCAAGTTCACCGTGGCGAGTTGGCCACGGTGAGTTGTCCCATTCTGCAGGAATCAGTAGGCAGAGTGAGGTAAGCCTTCCCACTAATGAGAGCTGTACTACAAGCGCAGTGGAAATAAGCTGAAAATAAGTTCAGATACGAAACAGGGAAGATACGTTAGAATTATAGGGAAGACAGCCACATTAAAAAAGGAAATGTCCACCAACATGAGTGTACTGGATCTGGTTTTAGTGCTATCTTATTGTGATAAGTATTACTAATTAGCCTGTGTTACACCGCAAACATAAGCAGTCAGGGACAGCAATAAAAGAATAAGACAACTTCTGGTAAGGGAGGCCAATAAGAGATTTAATTCCTATAGCATTTGTCAAATAAATGAATGATCCGGAAAGTATCAGATATTAATATCTCTAATGATTAGTGAATTTGTGTGAAAATGAACAATTCTTCAGTGTCTGTCTGCCTGCCTATCTATCATCTATTTGTCTGTCTGTCTGTCATCTATCTGTCTATCTATCTATCTATCTATCTATCTATCTATCTATCTATCTATCTATCTATCTATCTCTACCCACCCATCCATCCATCCATCCATCCATCCATCCATCCTTCTAGTACATATTTTAGAAACTGTAAGCTGTTGTCTTATTTCTCCTTTCTCCAATGACGGTCCAATGTAGTATAGTATAGCCTTTATTGTCATGGTACATCGTATCTACAATGAAATTGGTTATGTCTTATTTTATGTTTGTATTTTCAAAAAGATTTTTTTCAAAAATAAAATAAAATTTGAATGTACTTACTGCGATTGCAAACTGCATAAGCAAGCAAGCAATAAGAAACAGAAGCTATCTAATGCAAAAATTTATTTGGCAAACAAAGAAATGCATAAATGTCATCCTCTCCCTTGCATATTTTCTGCCCAATGTCAGATTATTCCTTTTGAAGCTGATTTTGTTTTCCTATGAAAAACAACTACTCTGGGAGGAGTGCAAGTGTAATATGTCATTGAAGCCAAAGGACTAGAATAGAAAAGAATTATTTATTGGCCAAGTGTGATTGGGCACACAAGGAATTTGTCTTGGTGCATACGCTCTCGGAGTATCCAAAAGAAAAGATATATTCGTCAAGAATCATAAGGTACAACACTTAATGATAGTCATAGGGAAACAGTCAATATAAATCATAAGGATACCAGCAACAAGGTTACAGTCATAGGGTCATAAGTGGGAGGAGATGGGTGATAGGAATGATGAGAAGATTAATAGTAATGCAGACTTAGTAACTAGTTTGACAGTGTTGAGGGAATTATTTGTTTAGCAGATGGTGCCACAGAATACTTTGGTGACAGGGGCCATATTTTTGGTAAGGTTCAGAGGTGGGTTTCAGCAGGTTCTGACCAGTTCAGGAGAACTGGTAGTAAAAATTCTGACTACCTCCATCTCTTCTCTGCCTCCTGAGTCCCAGCTGATCAGGAGGAAATGGAGATTCTGCAATATCCTTCCCCCAGATTGGGGAGGGAATGGAGATTTTACAAGATCCTTCCCCTGGAGTGGGGTGGGAATGGAGACTTTGCAGTATACTTCTCCTACCGTGCCACCAAGCCACACCCACCAAGCCACACCCACAGAACTGGTAGTAAAACATTTTTGAAACCCACCACTGGTAAGGTTGCACTTGGTGGTGTGGAATCAGAAGGCCTAGTTTTTCATGCATTGAAAAATTAGGGGATTGCATGTTTCATTGTCTCTGGTTTGTTTTTCTTCTTTTATAGTAAACATAAACCTTCATTTACATCTCCACTGTTTACCCCTGATCTTGAGGAATGCAAATTCTGGAGGCTCTGGTGGCTACAGAAATATAATATGGCAACCACATATTACCTATGTTTGCCCCTTCCTTCCTTCCTTCCTTCCTTCCTTCCCTCCCTCCCTTCTCCTTCCTTCCTTCCCTCCCTCCCTCCCTCCCTTCTCCTTCCTTCCCTCCTTCTTTCCTTTCTTCCTTCCCTCCCTCCCTCCCTCCCTTCCTTCTATTTTGATGCCTTCAAGTCAGTGTTGTCTCCTGGTGATTGCCTGAAAAAGTCCTTGAAGTTTTCTTGGCATGATTTTGAAAGTGGTTTGCCACTGCCTCCTTCCTAGGGCTGAGAGAGAGTGACTGGCACAGTGCCACCCAGCTGGCTTCATACCAGGACTAGTCTCCTGCTTTCTAGCCCAGTGCTTTAACTGTCTACACCAAACTAGTTCATCCTTGCTGTATCTTAATTTGTGTGCATTTTCAACGGCTAGTATATCATGAAATATTGAAATATGTCTGCTATCTTTCATACTTCCTCTAAGGGTGGTATTTATTAATATTTCTAATTCTCCCAGTGCCAGATAAATTAAACCTCTCCTTTTGATTAGCATTGCTATTGAATTCTCCGGACTACAGAAAGTTGGCCTTGGCTGAGGTCACATAAAAACCCAGTAATGGGAAATAGAGTAAAATGTGGAGCCTATTAGATGACAGGTACCTGCTTTAATCATAACTCAAGCCTTGGCAATTTGAAAGGAACCAGTCTCTGAAATAGCACTTTTATTATAGATAGCCACACACACATTTATTTTCAGGGGCTGCTTTGGCAGCCCATCTCTCATTTCAGCATCAGAGGTCTTTCCCAGTATTTCTCTCAAGTGTTGGAATATATACCTTTAAAAAATCTATAAAATAGGCAGTGGTGGGTTTCAAATTGTTTTACTACCGGTTCTGTGGGTGTGGCTTGGTGGGCATGGCTTGGTGGGCGTGGCAGGGGAAGGATACTGTAATATCTCCATTCCCTCCCCACTCCAGGGGAAGGTTACTGCAAAATCCCCATTTCCTCCCGATCAGCTGGGACTCGGGAGGCAGAGAATAGATGGGGACAGGGCCAGTCAGAGGTGGTATATACTGGTTCTCTGAACTCAAAATTTCCACTACCGGTTCTCTGAACTATTCAAAATTTCCACTACCAGTTTCCTGAACTACTCAAAATTTCCGCTACCAGTTCTCCAGAACTGGTCAGAACCTGCTGAAACCCACCTCTGAAAATAGGGATAAGATATCAATAGGGACCTTGGTTTATATCAGGGGTGTCAAACTCAAGGCACGGGGGCCGGACCCATCCCACGGGGTGCTTAGATCTGTCCTGCGGGGTCACCCTGGAAACAACAAAGGACCGGCCCGTGGTGCCTCTGCCAGCAAAAAGGGCCCTCCCAAGATCCATTTTTGCTGGCAGAGGGTTGCAGGACACCGTCACAGCCAAAAACAGAGCTTGGGAGCCTGTCTTCACTGGCAGAGTGCTTGGGCCACCACAGGGTGCCCCTGACATGAGTGACGTTGAGCTGGCCACACCCACTGTAGCCCCCCAAGGTCAAACATACACAACCCTAATGCAGACCTCAGTGAAATTTTAGATTTTAGAAATATGTGCATATTTGTACTGAGCTATGATACAAAGACACAACAAACCAAAAGCTTTATGACAAAATGGATGCAGAAATTCAAAGAAAGAGTACAGCAATAGGAAGAACCATGGATTACATCTATAAAATTTACACCTAAAAGAAATGTGGTTTAAAATGTTTTATAATTGATTCACAATTCCCTCAACAGTAACTGAGATGGACAAATACATGTTGGAAATGCCAAGATGCAGAAGGAATATTTTATCGTTTATGCTGGGCATATAAAAGAAGTCAAAAGTATTGGAAAGATATACATAGTATAATGCAGAAACGTTTGGAAATTAAAATGGAAATGAACAATTGGAAAGAACAACTGCTCTTATTAGGTATAATCTTAGAAAAGTATTAATTAGAAGTTTCATAATTTAATGAGATATATATATGCTTAAAGCGAGTAAGAATAAACTTTGCTCAGTTTTGGAAGAAAAACACTTACTCAGCAATATTTAAGAGATTAACAGAGGTTGGAGGAACCGTAGAGGTTTTCCAATCCAACCTTCTGCTCAAGTGGGAAACCTATACAGTTCAGACAAATGATTCAATCTCTTCTTTAAAACATCCAGTGCTGGAGCATTCACAACTTCTGAAGGCAAGTCGTTCCATTGGTATTTTATTCTCATTGTCAGGAAATTTCTCCTTAGTTCTAGGTTGTTTCTCTCCTTGATTCGTTTCCGTCCATTGCTTCTTGACCTGCCTTCAGGTGCTTTGGAGAATAGCTTGACTCCCTCTTCTTTGTGGCATCCCCTGAGATATTGGAACACTGCTATCATGTCTCCCCTAGTCCTTCTTTTCATTAAACTAGACATTCCCAATACCAGCAACTGTTCTTTATATGTTTTAACCTCCAGTCCCCTAATCATCTTTGTTGCTCTTCTGTGAACTCAACATCTATTTTACATTGTGGTGACCAAAACTGCATGCAATATTCCAAGTGTGATGTTACCAAGGCATTTATAAAATGATTGGTATTACCAAGGCATTTATAAAGTGATCTTTTTTATTGGGGTCTTAAATCTGAAGAGCATACATATACAAAACGAATAGTATATAAACATATAGTAGAAATTTGACCAAATTTGAGCAAGAATGGTTCCCATGAATAAAATGCATCACAGAGTTTGGCAAATATAAAAATGTACAGTCTGGCTTTAAACAAGGTCTAAATGCTAGCAAATATAGCAAATTAGCAATTGTATAAAATGGTGAGACACATAAACCATTTTTCCTTTTTTAAAGTATTATTACTTTGTTAATTTTTTCCATTTTAAGTATTTTAGGTGCTGTAAATTTGCTTTCCCTTCTTTATTTCCTTTTAACAACACATAAATATATAGAAATGCATGAATATATAAAATAGGTGCCACTTCAAATTCCATTTAGAGGTTTGGAACAAGGCTTAAATTTTAAATGTACATACCACAAACACTTTAGCTTAGAAGCAGTTCTGGTGCTCTCCAACAGATCTGTTTTTATAGCTTCTCTTTTCCATCCACCAGACTCCTTGTCCCACGATAGATTAGATAGAATAGATAGGTAGGTAGGTAGGTAGGTAGGTAGGTAGGTAGGTAGGTAGGTAGATAGATAGATAGATAGATAGATAGATAGATAGATAGATAGATAGATAGATAGATAGATAGATAATAGATAGACAGACAGATGATAAATGGATGGATGGATGGATGGATGGATGGATGGATGGATGGATGGAAGACCTGGCTTTGTTTTGCAGTGGCCCATCACTGTTCTAGTGATGAAGTCATGGCCAAAGAAGATCAGGAAAAAAGATTTAACCTTGGGTTGTATGGTTATTCTGTTTTTGTGCCCTTAAAACTAGGTTATTTCCCCTCTCTATTTATTTTTTACACTGAATCCATTGAGTCCTTAGGACAGATAATATCATGAATACTCCCCACATAGTTGAAGCTCTCTTTCTCTCTCTCTCTCTCCCCCTTCCTCCCCCTACCCCCCTCTCAAATTAATGAGTTAGGGCACTGCAAAGCCAAGCAAGGTCATCAGGCCATTTATTTCCAAGAGTGGTAGTGGCAGCCCAATTAGCATAATAATTTGCCATTAAATATTAGACTTAAATTTACACAAACATAACCGATGGAATGTACCTCTGCTTCAGCGGTTACTATTGTAGCAAATTACCTGATGTTGCTTGCAATAGTCTAAACAAATAGTTTGCCGCAAATCTCTTTTGCCATGCTGCGGTGCAGAAGAACAAGTAGAATAGAATTTATCTCTGCTTGTATTCAATGCAGCCCTCATGTTTTGGATGCATGCCTACAAAAGAAGTTTTTGTTGGATCCAGCTCTGGGTTTCTATATTCCAATGAAATTTCAGAAGTCTTCAAGTGTCAGCTGTTTCATCCTTGAAACTTCAATACAATTTACATTCTTTAAAAATTCTGCAAATCTTGTCTGGGCATTTATGGTTAGTTTGTTTTTCCAATTGCAGAAACCCTTATCTTGTTCTACTTCCCAGCTCATGGCCTTGAGGACAAATATCCTGATGGTGTTCAGTTGTCCCCAACTCAGGGGTGAAATCCAGCAGGTTCTGATAGGTTCTGGAAAACCGGTAGAGGAAATTTTGAGCAGTTCGGAGAACCGGCAATGCCACCTCTGGCTGGCCCCAGAGTGGGGTGGGAATGGGGATTTTGCAATATCCTTTCCCCAGGAGTGGGGAGGGAATGGAGATTTTGCAGTATCCTTCCCCTGCTATGCCCACCAAGCCATACCCACAGAACTGGTAGTAAAAAAAAATTGGATTTCACCATTGCCCCAACTCAGTAACCACTCAAAATAAGGACATAGATGGTGTGTGCATATGAGCTGTCATTATTTTGTATGAAGCAAAGGTGAAAGAATTTGTATTTTGCTAAAATCTCTTCTGTTCAGATAAACTAGGCCATATTTGACGACCAAATAGGTTGTCCATACTTGAAACTTGGAAATAATACAAACTTGTTATTGGGTCATTTAGCCTTAACCAATTTTGTCTTAGCCCATAACAAAGAGTTATTCTAAAGTAACTTCTGTTTCTGAATGACCATACAGAAATATGAGAGGTGAATGGAGCCATTCCAGACACACCATTTCTGTTTTCCTTTTTAAAAAAATATCTTTATGGAGTGAATGAGGGAGAGAAAAATATGGCTCCAACTCTGACTGAGATACATTTCTTAACCGTGAAAAAATGGCAGGAAGTTATAGCTGAGATTCTATTCTATTCTGTTCTGTTCTGTTCTGTTCTGTTCTGTTCTATCCCTGTCCTGTCCCCCCCAGCAGATATTTTGGTGCCAACCTATCTACAAGACAAGGCTGGGCAAGTTTATGTATAAAACAAAACATATGGCCTTCAGGACATGATAGGATTAGCCCTCACTCAAGATCCAAACCAGGGCAAAGCCATTGAGCCATAATAGGAATTGGCCAAAGCCCCTTCATTACATCATCACCCAGCAAGATTCAACTAGGCTTGGGACTTAAGGCAATCTACCAAGTTACCCCTGCATGGCCCCATGGGAGTCTGACAACCAATCAGAATACATTTATTTCACAGGAACAGGAAGCAAGTTCAAAGCCCAAGAGAGGGTATACATCTCTCTCTCTCACTCACTCACTCATGTGGTCATGTGGACAGGACCACAAACCATGTGGTCCTTTCCACCATTATCCCATCTTTCCAAGCAGTCTCCGTATTTCCAGTGTCTTTCTCCCCACTTGGAACTGAACCCAGATGGACATTTCTTCCAACAATTGCATCTGTAATGACATGGATTAATTTATTGAAAATTAATTTATTTGGAATCTAACATAGTCTCCTTTCCTGGTATAGTGATGAGTATCCATTATCCAGAGCTACAGTATATGCAGGCTTGGCAGGAGTAGAGCTGGTCTCAGCAGGTTAGATTTATTCATTAATTTATTCAGAAATTATTTAATTATTTTAAAATTATTTATCTCATAGCTTTATATTTTCCAAAACTCTCATCAATCTCCTTTCTTTTTTGGATAAAAATGGGAAGATCTTTCACTCCTGAAGATAGCAAATACAGAGGTAATAGAATTATTTAATAATTACCCCCCCAAAAAAGTCAGATGAACTTATAGGAATTGGTCTCCATCTTCAAGAATTTCTCCATAGGATCCCCATAAGATAAATTTTCATGTAAGTTTGTGGTGTATCTTGCATTTTCTGAACAGTATATAATGGATGAAACTTTAATGTATGAAATTGCATACATGCATTAAGAATAGAGTAGAATACTTTATTGGCCAAATGTGATTGGACACACAAGGAATTTGTCTTTGGTGCATATGCTCTCAGTGTACATAAAAAGACAAGATACATTCGTCAAGAATCATCAATATAATTGTTTGCAAGGATGATGTTTTTAAGCTGGTTTTTTTATTTTAATTTAAAATAAAACTTTTTTCAAAAAAAAAGTATCATCAGGTACAACACTTAATGATAGTCATTGGGTGCAAATAAGCAATCAGGAAACAATATCAATATAAATTGTAAGGATACAAGCAACAAAGTTACAGTCATGCAGTCATAAATGGGAGGAGATGAGTGAAGCAAGTTATTAAGTGAATAAGTGATTGATTGAGCAAAATAATCTTCACTACTTTCCTAAAAAACAGTGTAGGGGCCAACTAGACATCTGAGAGTAAGTCATCCCATTACTTAATCATAGGCTGTTCAATGAATTTAACGACAAACATAAATTCTTGAATTTATTATTTATTTATTATACAATTTATAAGCCCCAATTCACAAGACACTGGTGATTTCATGATTCACTATCCATAAAAGCACTTGAAGAAAAAAAGAGCATGATCAGTCTACATAAATCTAGACAATATAGTTCAAAGAATTTTAACTATTTTTTAAAAAATACTGACATTCAGTTAAAAGGAAAGCATTAGACAAAAATCCAAAAATAAAATAGTCCATTGAAGAATCATCCTAAGTCACAAGTCACCGGTGCAATGAAATATTCTTCACCACTTTCGTAGAAATTGGTGTTGGGGACAACCAAATGTCTAAGACTACACTATTCCATAGATAAGGAATCATCAAGGAAACTTTTTTCCAGGCGCTGACATTCCTCATCTTCTGAGAGACCCAAGTTTTCTCAGTGAATGGATTGAACACTGAAGGTAAGAGCAGATTTGGTTCAGTGAAGATGATCCCCAAAACAATAAAAAGTTTCGTAAGTTAACACCAGCACTGGTGCTGGTGAACTGTACTTAGAAACATATTGGAAATTGACTTAGCAACCACAAAACAGGTGTTGTACTCTGCTTTGCCAGAGGCATTCAGATTCTGAACCAACTTCATTTTCCCATTCATTCATTCATTCATTCATTCATTTGTCAAACATGTATGAGATAACAGGAATAAGTATAAATATGGATATTAATACACGAAATGGGTACGAATAAATGGGGACAGTAGGACAGGAACGGAAGGTGCGCTGATGCGCTTATGTATGTCCCCTACAGACCTCTTAGGAATGGGGTGAGGTCAGTGGTAGGTTGCCCCCGGTTCGCACCGGTTCTATAGAACTGGTAGTAAAACCAGCAGGAGGCCCTGCCCACCAACTCTGACGTCATCAGAATGCTTCTACCCATTGCAAACCAGTAGTAAAGGTAAGTAGAACCCACTCCTGGGTGACGTCAACAGTAGACAGTTTAAGGTTAAAGTTATGGCGGTTTGAGAATGTAACAACACAATCAGGTAGAGTATTCCAGGTATTGACCACTCTGTTGCTGAAGTCGTATTTTCTGCAATCGAGTTTGAAGTGGTTTACCTTGAGTTTGTATCTATTTTGTGCTCATGTATTATTGCGGTCGAAGCTGAAATAGTCATTGACAGGCAGTACGTTGTAGCAGATAATTTTGTGTACTATGCTTAGGTAGGACCGTAGGCAGCGTAGTTCTAGGTTGTCCAATCCTAAAATTTTAAGCCTGGCGGCATAAGGTATTTTGTTGTGAGCAGAGGAGTGGAGTACTCTTCTTGTGAAATACCTCTGGACTTGTTCAATTGTATTTATGTCTGATATACAGTGCGGATTCCAGACAGACGAGCTGAATTCAAGAATTGGTCATCTTCAAAGTCAACCCCAATCAGTGTGTGTTGCTGTAGTCCAACCTCAAGGTGATAAAGGCAAGAGTTATGTTGCTAAGGTCTTTTAATCCAGAATGTGCTATAATTGGTGAACTAGTCAAGAATTCCAAGAGGTTATAGGGCAGGGGTGAAATCCAGCAGGTTCTGACAGGTTCTGGAGAACCAGTAATGGAAATTTGGAGCAGTTGGGAGAACCAGCAAATACCACCTCTTGCTGGCCCCAGAGTGGGGAGGGAATGGAGATTTTGCAATATCCTTCCTCCAGGAGTGGGGTGGGAATGGAGATTCTGCAGTATCCTTCCCCTGCCACACCCACCAAACCACGCCCACCAAGCCACACCACACCCACAAAACCAGTAGTAAGAACAATTTGGATTTCACCACTATTATAGGGCCCTCAAGCAGGAGATAAGAGTCTAAGAGAATCTTTAAGGCTGAGAGTAGCCTAGGACCTGTATCTTTCCATTTGTAGCTCAAAATCTTAGCTACAACAATAGCGGCTTTCATTCGCAGAGCAGACTTTTTGCCACAATGCTTGCACATTGTATTTTTATTATTATGGGGGGTTTTTTATGGTTGAAAACTATTTTAAATAGAAAAGAGAGTTATGAGTAGTTCTCTCCATTTGGCTTTGTTCTTTAGCCATGTGTTTTGGCCCATTGTTTTACTTGTTGTTGATGATGAAGAAGAAGAACTTGTTACCAAGAAGGATAGATAAGTCATTAGGAAATGAAGATACCATGGTGACAGCTTTGGTGTAAAAATCAAAATAAAACAGAACAGCCTGTCCTTGGGAAAGTATCCCTGGTGATAATTAGGAGATATGCCAGAAGAAAATTTGGGTTCATTGCACTGTCCTCTGCCTTGAAACTCTAGGTGGAAAATATTTATTAAGTTTGCAATGTTAAGGAATATATTTAGTTCACTGGAAAATGTTTGGTTATCAGGATCTTTCATTTGAAACTATTCGAAGACGTAAGAATGCCCATCAAGCTGGAATATAAGCTTAGCATCAATATCTAAATATTTCCATGCAATACTTCCACATGCTTTAGTTATAAAACCCACAACAAAAATAACTTTTGGGAAATTTTCATGAGCGCACATTCCAAGCTAATGATAAGGCTGTTTATATTCTTGTCATGTGTTATCAGCTTGAAGCTTAACCAACTGCTTTCTCAGATGAATCGAGACCAGAGAAGGATGTGTTTGCATTTTGCAAAAATAAGATGTAATACCTTAGTGCCACAAATTTCTGGAAAACATAGGGGGCATCTATGTTGATTCTTTGTTAGTCTCATGCAGATAGATTTGATGGGCATACCTGAAGTTGGTACCAAAACTGATCAATGAGGATTTAACGTAATCTCTGGGTTTGGGTTTCCTCTTGTTTGCAAAGGACAGCTAAAAAACCAAAGGCATGCATTTGCACAATAAATTAGGATTGGCATATTGAGTTCAGAAGACTAGGTCCCTTGGCAGTAAGAATCTGGATTCACATCAAGTTTTGAAAATGTAATTTATTTGTAGGACTTCTTTCCATACAGCGACAGAGCCCTGCTCCCACTTGCATATAAACAGTCCATGAATATGCGCTGGCAACTGTTTTATTCAGCCATGTCTCCATAATGTCTCCACATCGTCCTCAACTAATAACTTTGATGGTCCTAATGTTAATGTTGTATTTTGTAGTGTGAAAATTGAATCCCCCCCCCCCTCATTCTTCCTCACCAGCCATTTTGTTAGCAATTGACAGAGCTCTGCATCACTCAACCAAACTGGAAATTAGTAAGCAAAGAAACGAATTTCTCTGATAGATTAGATTTTAAAGAAAAGGGTTTAAATGACAGCACTTGAGAATGTTGGCTAATACCTTCCTTTCTTCACCGTAAGGCATTCTGAAATCTTGGTTTCTGAAAAAGAATCAGAAAGTATTTACCGTATTTTTCAGAGTACAAGACGTACCTTTTCCCCCATAAAAGGGGGTGAAAATTTAGGTGCATTTTATACACCGAATGTAGCCCTGCCCACCCACTGCCCCCCACCCTTTGGCCTCTGCCTCGCAGCAGTAACCTCCTTGCAAGCAAACAGCAAAAAAAAAAAAAACCCCAGCTCCTTTCAGCTTCAGCACAGCCTAATTAGCACAAGTTGATTGGATCTGCCTCCCGACTCAGTTGATTTACTCTCAGCTGTTTTGCCAGGGCCTCTGCTGCTTGCTACAAAGAGGTAAATTACTGGAGCAGATTTTTTTTCTTCCTTGTGCTAATCAAGCTATGCTGAAAACGAAAATGAAAGTAAAGCAGGCTGTTTGCTGTTTGCTGCAATGAGGCAAAATTGCTCAGAGGCAGAGATAGAGGAAGATTTCTTTTTCTTCTTTTCCTCACCAAAAAAGGTAGGCGTGTCTTATACTACAGTACGTCTTATACTCCGAAAAATATGGTACTTGTCTTCACTATATGTGCCACTTTAATTTTTTATTTAATTTTTTAATATAATAATTCCATCTTCAATTATCAGAGTGTCATCCGGGTACAGATATCTTTATAAAATAATAATTTACAACAATTCATTACATTAACATTGATTCTATAACATTAAAATGATAATATTAAACATAATAATCATAATATTTGCTTCTCTCTCTTAACCTATCTTCTTTATTTCACTAATCTTTTTCTTTTGTTTCCCTGTTTCTAACTTCCATTTTTGTTATCTAACCATTGATAAAATAAGTTCTATGTCATGTAATATTGAGTTTGTTCTTTTTCCTTAATTGCTAGGATTAGTCTATTCATTTCTGCACATTCTAATATTTTCCTGATCACATTCTCATCTGTGAGGATCCAAAATTTTCCAATTTTGTGCAAATACGATTCTAGCTGCAGTTAATATATCGCTAATTAGCTATTCATTCCCCTTACTATATTTTTTGGGTAAAATCCCCAACAAGAATATTTCCAACTTTAAATTCATATGTGCCACTTTTTGACGGTAGTGGTTGTTTCTTTTATAATTATGAAAAACAACAACAACAAAAGAAAAGGCAGAATTATAAACTAAAAAAATAAATCAAACCATACAATGCATATATTCACATATATACTTACATATATTTCAATGGTGAGTTGCCCCCAATTCGGACCGATTCATAAGAACCAGTAGTAAAACCAGCGGGAGGCCCCATCCACTGCCCGAGATGTCGTC
Organism: Masticophis lateralis; assembly: GCA_030761175.1. Classification (NCBI taxonomy): domain Eukaryota; kingdom Metazoa; phylum Chordata; class Lepidosauria; order Squamata; family Colubridae; genus Masticophis; species Masticophis lateralis. The sequence continues at coordinate 77,439,787 of JAUDYJ010000005.1, read as the reverse complement.
ATCACGCGTGCGCGATCCCGTTGCGAACCGGTAGTAAAGGTAAGTAGAACCCACCCCAATATATTTGTATAATAAACATTTAAATGAATGGAAGCAATAATTCATTATAGCCATGCAAACTAATCTAAATTGATAATTTGTAAATTGTTGGGAACTACAATTTTGCAGATCTGTGAATCTTATGGGTCATACGTTTATCTTTCCAAAGTTGAAAAATAGGGTTTTTAAAGTTGTAAATAGAGTACAGAAAATCCATTTTCTTTGTCAAGTACTATGTGATAGGAATAAACTTAATACGAACATCTGAAAATCCTAAATCACGGAGTCAAATTAATGCATGTCATAACTTCTTTGTCAAAGAAACCAATTGTTAGACATAATAGTGATATGTTTATATGAAGCATGCAATGGTTGAAATGAAATATGCAATATAAATACATTAGAGACCAGTAAATCTGAATACAGTTTTTTGTTTTTGGAAAAAAATGTAATCTAAGATCTATTGTTGACCTTTTTCACATCTTTTTTTAATTATGTAAAGCTTCCAAAAAAAAGAAGACAAAATAAAAAGAAAAGAATGCATACGCAGAAAGTTCTCAACTTATGACCGCAATTTAGCACAAAATTTCTGCTGCTAAGAGAGACAATTGTTAAGTAGATCTTGCTTCATTTTACAACCTTTCTTGTCATAGTTCTTAAGTGAATCGTTGCAGATATTAAGTTAGTAACATGGTTGTTAAGTGAATTTGCCTTCCCTATTGATTTTGCTTGTCAGAGGGTCGCAAAATGTGATCACATGACCCTGGGAAAGGAGTGTCAAACTGGCAGCCCATGGGCCTGGATGCATCATGTTCAGGCCACGCCCTCCTGATCTCCACAAATGGGAAAAACATTGCAAAACGTCCCGTGATGGCAATGTGATGCCGTGAGTTCGACACCCGTGCCCTGGGACATTGCAACTGTCATAAGTATGAGTCAGGTGTCAAGCATCTGAATTTTGATCATGTGATTTTTTTTTGCACATGATTTTTGAGACTGAAACCATCATAAGTGTGAAAAACAGTCATAAGTTGCTTTTTTCAGTACCCTTGTAACTTCGAACAGTCACTAAATGAACTGTTGTAAGCCGAGTACATAAATGAATGCTAGTTATACAAAGATTTGGGGGAAATATCTGTGCTATAGTTCTTTATTTAAAAAACGAAAGAATTTTTTGAGAACAGACCATCACTGTATGCTTCTCAATTCTGTTAAAAGAGAAAAGTCATGCTTGAATTAGATCTGGTTTCTTCTTTGGAACAGATGTAATATGTGCATTGGGTCTGTTAACATCTGTCTCCTGGTCAGATGACTTTTATATGAAGTACAGCTCATGGGGACCCGAGGTTTCTATAAATGTGAAGCAGTCATTTAGATGACCTTCCTCATATGCTTCATACATTCCAAGGATTTTCAGGGAATGCTGGAGGATTTGTTTGACAGCTTGTGTCTGGTTGATCTCTGGACTACAGAGATGGCCAGAGACGAACAAGATTGACCTTGCAAAACCTCTTCTTAGTCACTGATTCTTCCTGTCTCCCTGGTTCTCAGAAGAGCTATGAAAGATGAAGCAATGAAAATATGCCTGGAATGACAATGGCATCAAGCCAAAAATGAATATAACTAATCACTGGCACATATTCATCTATGGGCTTACCCAAGGGTGACAAGAATAGAGAAACATTTGCTCTATACCATTGTCATAGCTGCAGTTTCTGGCCCTGGTCCTGTTTAAAGATGACCCAGGTTCTTTTGAGAGGAATAGATGGGACAAGTTGCCTAAAAAGCAGAGGAGATGCTTTTGTTGGTTTCTTTGTGGTTAAAGTCCTCACCTTTGTTCAGATTTGGACACCACTTTGGCAGAACCAGTTAAGAGGGTAAGGTTTTGAAGGGTAAGGAAATTTGGTGGTTGTTTTTTTGAATGTGTAGGATTCAAAGAAGTGTTTGCAGTTTTGTCTTCTGTGGACTAGATTCATGTCCCTCCTGCTCCTTCAGGTAACTAGATGGTATGCTCAGCTGGATTCGGGAGGGGGTTAATGCCCCTCGCCTAAAGATGTCATCTCTCAATTCAGCATTAAAAGAGGTTATTGAGAGGATAATACAGATTCAGCTACAGAGGATGTTAGAAGAAACAGATTATCTATTGGAATTCAGGCATCGCTGTAGGATGGATCTACCATGGGTTGCTGTAGTAGGTGACCTTCTAGTAGATGACTGTCTAATTGATGACCATCTAGTTGATGACTGTCTAGTAGAGGGGTGTCAAACTCACATTGTCACATCCAGTGGGATTCAAGTAATTTAACAACTGGTTCTCTGCCTTAATGATTTCTTCCAACAACCAGTTTGCCAAACTGCTCAGAAAGTTAACAATCAGTTCTCCCGAAGTGGTGTGAACTGGCTGAATCCCACCACAGGTCATGTCATCATCACATGACGTATCACGACTCCCCCGCCCCCTTTGCTACACTGGACATGGGTGTGGCCAGCGTGTGACGCATCCAGCCCATGAGCCCCGGGTTGGACAGCCCTGCTGTAGTAGATGACTCAAGTAAAAGGAATGTATCATTCCCAATCCTATTGGATCTCTCAGTGTTGCTTAATGCTATTGACTATGGTAGCCTTCTGGATCATCTGCATATTTGGAGGTGAAGGGCTTTGTTCTGCTGAGGTTGTGCTCATACCTGAGCAAATCATTCCAACTAGTAGTCATGAGGGAAATAAAAGATGGTTAAATAAGTTTTTGTTATGGTACTTAAAATATTGTGATAAAAATCATATTCTATTTCTTTTCCAAAGGCTTTTTGCCACAGTCTTTTACAGAACATTTATTCCCAACAGCCCAGTGAAGAAGGCAAAACTGAGCCAAAATTCAGAGCAGAGATTTGAATGTTGACCTCCTCGGTCATAGAGCAAAATTTGAGCCAGTACAATATACTGGTATTCTGTGATTCTGTTGGAAAAGCAATGGTGGGATTTGACAGCATCTGTAAGTGAAAATATCCTCTCATAGAAGTTGGGGCAAGTCTAATATTTAGCCTGTTGAGATGCAACTTAAGTTTTTTCCCCTCTGGTACCATGTTGGCCTCATGTGGGAGTGTCAGTGGGAAGAACTCTGTGGGCTCCATCTCCAGCTGTAAAATAATTTTGTTGTTTTGATTTCCCCAATCGACAACCCTCCAAATGGGAAAAGTGATCCAGCTGTTCCATTGTCCAAAGCAGAGGAAGGGGAATTCTTTGACCTTTTCTTACTACAGGCTGATTGCCATAGATAAAGTATTCTAAATGCCCCCTGCTGCCTCCCTCATTTTATGCCTTTCAGCTTCAACTCCTGAAACAAGCGATGTGCTCGTGAGAGAATTACCCTGCTGCATGTTCCTATCCCACAACGTTGTGCCTGTCACTTTTGCTCTGCAAAGGAACTGCTATGAAAAGATAATAATTCCATAAGCAGCTGGTTTCCTTCCCTTCTCCCGAAGACTATTTGCATACACTGTATTTAAGACAGCCCTCCCACTTCTTGGCTGAGGTGCTCGTTGCTAGCCAAGCTACTAATACTGTAAATATTTGTCTGTGCGTTCGTCCAAGGCTTGGCAGTTCTCTGCAGAGAGGCAATCTTCTGTCAGTTCAAACAGCAACATTCATGTGGCTGCAAACCAAGTGGCAATGAATGCCACACCTGCTCAGGTGAATCAGACAGAACGCCCGTCTTCAGCGTTAGGGTTTCCAAAGCTGCTCACAGAGGGTGTTCAAATAAGAGCTGAGGAAATAATACAAACATACCCAGTCTGCTTTTAGCAAGCTACCAGATGGCTCTTACCAGGAAGCTCTTTTATTGTTACTTTAGGACAGGGGTGTCAAACTCAAGGCCTGTGGGCCAGGTCCGGCCCGTGAGGGGCTTAGATCTGACCTGTCAGGCTGCCCTCGAAACAGTGAAGGACCGGCCTGCAGTGCCTCTGCCAGCAAAAATTGAGCTCGGGGGGGCTTCATGCTCCCAAGCTCCCTTTTCAGCTGCGACAGCCTCCTGCAGCCTTCTGCCAGTGAAAATGGAGCTCTGTTTTTGCTGACAGAGGGGCTGCAGGAGGCTGTCCCAGCCAAAAAGGGATGTGAAGCTGGCCACACCCCTGGCCACGCCTCCCCCCAGCCCCCTGAGGTCAAACACAAAGCTGATGCAGACCTCAATGAAATCAAGTTTGACACCCCTGCTCTAAGATGAAGTGGGAGGGATTCTGAGTCAAACCTTAGCCCTTGGGTCAGATCCAGTGGTGGGTTGCTCCTGGTTCTGTTCAGTTCTTGAGAACCGGTAGTAAAAGCAGTGGGAGACTCCGTCCACCTGTCCTGATGTCATATTTTGCGATCTGCGCATGCGCAGAAGCGCACACACTCCCTTTGCGAACTGGTAGTAAAGGTAAGTAGAACCCACCCCTGGTCAGATCAGTGTGTCGCAGGTCAGTCTCTGACCATTTGAAATAATGACAAAAACAAGCAGAGATTCTTGTTTCTCTGAGAGTAACTCAGCCAATGATGCATCTCTTGATAGCCTCCGAGAGACTTCCAGAGATCTTAGACTAAAGACCCAGTGAAGCTTCAATGAATGTATTTGATCCAAACATGCTTGTATGTTTCCATACAGCATCGCCAGTAACCTTCTGATCCACAGCAGAAATTACCTATCATATTTCTATTCAATTGTTTTAATTTCCTGGCCTTCTACCTATTGTTCTCTCCCTTTATATTACCTAAAATGTTCTTATATTCACTTTGGTGACATTTTAGACTCAATCATTCCTACCACAGCCATGAATTTATTTTTGCCAAGTACGCTTTCCTAAGATAAATATATTATTTATCATAAATTATAACCCCCCCCCCCCATAATTAACTCCTCTTTGTCAAAAAGGATTTGATTGTCATACGTAATTTAGGAAAGGCGATTTATTCTTTCAGAGGCATTTTCTTTTTTACTTTCTTTTCTAAAATGTGTGAATTTTCTTTTCTACTCTCCTCACTCTCTGTCTCTTGCTCCCTCTGTTTGTTTGTTTTTTTTAACTTCTCTTGTTCTGCTTTTTTTTCTTTTTAATTTGGAAACTTTTGCAAGGTGCCCCAGAGTTTATATGGCATAAGGACACCACCATCTGCATAAGTTGTTTTGGAAAAAGCTTAAAATAACCCCTGACCCACCCAAGGACATTCCTTAATTTCTGAAACATTATCTTGTTAGTAATTAAAGATGTTCCATTTATTGTATCCAATGTTAATGGATCTAGTTTATAATTAACTGGTAAAGGTCCTACGGATTATTAAAAGATGGCACCTATTGTAGGTAAGGTGTACCCTGGCAATCTTCATTGTTTGACTTTTGCTCATCATGAAGTTATTTTGAGATCAATATTTTTTTAAAAAAACAGCAATATGACATTTCTCCAACTATATCCACAGCAGGAATACAGATGTCTCAATTCACATATTGTACCGTTGCATCCAATGTTTGTGTACAGAATGCTTAATAAAAGCCGTTCAACATTATGGGGTTTTTCGTTTCCATGGATGGTGGTTGTGACTTCAAGTGTCTCTATCCGTGAGCGATCGATGCTTTCAGAAATGAATCTTTTACCCAGCCAGATGGCATAGTGATGCTGCAAGGAACGCAGCTAGCAAAATAAAATAAAACAAATGAACTGACATAAGGGATACCACCAATGTGATAGGAGAGATGTGGATGATGTCAGTAATGAAACCGTTGACTTCCTTGTTTAGTTCTTGAATCAGCCCTTTGAAGCTGATCCTGCTGCTGATCAGCATGATGCAAAAGCCTTTTGCTCTATTCCACACACTTCCATAAATATGGAAGGAGTTCTTACCGGGGGGCGGGGGGGGGGGTGTTTGGAACAGATATTCATCTTGCAGAAATGTCACCAGAATACAAAAAGGAACTTCAACTCTTTGATAATACCAATGGAGTTTGCAAGATCACATCTTCTCCTCTAATCTTTTGTTTTCTTCTGTCAAATGAATGTAGGCAGGTGACAACGTTCCTGGTGCATCTCTTAGCATCTAAGGTTCACAGCACTGAAATTGAATACAAATAGTCCTTAATTTACCACCATTCATTTAGTGACTTGTTCTAAGGTATAAAGGCCCTGAAAAAAGGGAGTTATGACCATTTTTCACATTGTTGCAGCATCCCCATGGCCCTGTGATCAAAATTCAAATGGCTGACTCAGTTTTACAATGGTTGCAGTGTCCTGGAGTCATGTGATCACTTTTTGCTACCTTCTGACAAGCAAAGTCAATGAGGAAGCCAGATTCACTTAACAATTGTGTTACTAGTTTAACAACTACAGTGAGTCACTTAACCATGAAATTTCATAAAATGGGGAAACTCTCACTTTACAATTGTCTTACTTAGCAAAGGAAATTTTTGGCTCAATTGTGATCATGACTTGAGGACTATCTATATTTCATTAGTCATGCACACACACATACATACACACACACGCACACACGCACATACCCCGTGTTTCCCCAAATAAGGGTTTGGCCTTTTTATCGGGGGGGTCTTACTATTTTGGGGGTGCCAGAGGTGGTGAGCATGGGACTGGATGTCCCGTTGCTGCCGTCGCCTCCCCTCCCTGTTCTTAGTGCTGGCCAAGTGGCCCAACATGTCCCACCCCACCCCAATGGCAACAGCTGCTTCCCTTCCCTGCCATCTCTTTATTGAGAGGGGTGGCAGGTGGGGTAGAAGAGAACCGAGACACATGGAGGACACATTCAATCAAACTTCTTAAACTCGCGAGAAGGCTTTCTTTTACAGCGTGTTTCCCTGGACACAATGGCGAGAAAAGCAACGGAGCTTGAAAGGTAAGACGCACATCCTGCTTCTCGCCCATCCCACCTGCCACCCCCAAATTGCATCCCTAAAGGGGGCGGGTGGATAAGCAAGGGGCAGGAACGCTGTCAGGCCCGGCAAGGGGGGGGGGGAGAAAAGACGGTAACAGGAGCCACGTCTCACTCCACGCATCTCACTTCTGCCACAGAATCTGCCACTACTCAATGAATGGGTCTTTAGCTCTCTTGTATATGACTAAAGGGGACCACAGACCCAAAGTCACAGCAGAACAAGGGACCAGTTGTGCTTTAAAGAAAAATTCTCTCAGAGAACTGTATGCACCGATGCTTCTCCCACCTATTTCTAGAAAGTAATGATCCAGCCATCTTCAAAACACAGAAAATTTTGAAGTGCTCAATATGATGTGAGAGAAGGCCTGGCACATGGGACTATAATAGAGATTAATTTTCTTTATTATTATTATGTAACTGTATATATACCGCTTTTATACCATTCAAATAATTAATAAATGATTTTGGCTAGTCAAGTGACCAGTCCCATAATATACAATTAAGTCATCACAATGAGAAAGAATCAATCTCAATTTTGTTTATTTCACTTTTTTCCCCTCAGGAAAAACTTCTACAGCTCTTGCCTGACTAGCCCCATATTTTCAACTGCAGAAAATTCTAGTTCCTCCTGCATAATTTTAGTACAACTGCCCCAAATTTGTCCAGTTGCATCTTAGAATAAACCATGAGATAAGTGAGAGGCTCCTGAGGATATGGGATCCAAGACCATCAAGCATCAAACACTTTCAAAACCTGATCTTGTTGATGCCTGAAATAGTCCCAGTGGCTCTAAGGCAGTGTTTCTCAACCTTGGCAGTTTTCAGATATGGTACCAATAGAAGAGAATATTTGTAGCTCAGGGTTGAAGCTGACCTGTCCGAAGCCATCTTGGCAGCTTCAGTGTTGGCACATTGGAGCTGAGGGATAGGGAGGGGGAATTTGAGATAGTTGAGATTTTGTAGCCAAAACAAAATACTGTTCTCAAGGACATTCTCACACCTGGTCAGAGGAAGGTGGAGTGCTGCTACCAGGCAACCAGACAGTGCCGTGATTGGACCATGTGACTGTTTTGAGAAAGTGACAAATTTTTACTGTTAATTAGGTGAAAATCACTGGAACCGTCAGAGTCGGTTTTCACCAGTTCTGTGCCAATATGATATATCCAATAAAGCTATTCTTTGAGGAATCTGCCTGCCTTGGAGTTTTGCTTGCTATGGGTCTATTACTTGGCATCCTTACACTGTGGAGTTCTTGGTACACTCTTCCATATTTTCTTGCAAACATTTCAGTATCCAACTAGGTAACATTATCAGTGCTAGAAGAAAGTGGGGTTTATTTTCTTTTTATATACTAGCGTCACTTGGTGGGAATGTTCTTTCTGATTTGTGCACTTCAACTCCCAGAATTCCCCAGCCAGCCGCTCAACTGGGCTATTTCCTCCAATTGTTATATCTATTACAGAGCTCTTCAAGCTTTTGTACAGAAACCTTTGATGTTCTAGCAGTCAGCAGTACATTCACAACATTGGACAGTGAAACAAACCCCAAACCTCCAGCATCAAAGAGTTACCTGTGGCAAGGTACATGGTCAGAAAAAAGCTCATGGCTGTTTCAGAGTTCTCCTGCTTAGAACTGAAGTTGCAAACTGATTAGGGAAAGTTTACCTACTCTGGCCATGACTTCATTGACAGTGGCCAGAATTGTTGGAATCAGCTGCAGGATCTGTGTATTAAAAAAAAACACTAAACATATCATTTAGTATCATGCCAAGGATAAAGTTTATTTGCCTTACCAGTTGTTCTGACCTAGGCTTCCTCAGAAGGTAAATAGCACAAACTTAGTCCCGGCAAATCTCTTTAATCCAAACAGCTGTGAATTATTGACATTCCCAGTCTGAAAGGCTTCTCAAACAGTCTATCAGGGGAGTGTTTACAAACACTCACCTTATCTCCCTTGAAATGCTGCCAGAGAACTAATTGCCAAACGCAGGGCAAGGCCAAACTTAGCACAGAGTCAAACAGAGCTTTTCCAGAGCTTTTACCGACCAGATGAACTAATTGCTTCCTGCAAAAGCTCACGTCCTGTTCACTTTTCTTTTATGTTTTATGGGAGGGGCCAATCATTCCCAAGCCTTACTCCCAAGTCGACCCTGTTTTCTTCATTGTTCCTGTCTTCTGTGCGCATGCGCACACTGGGAACAGGTTCACGCTGTTCTTCTGCCTTGCTGATGTCAGACTCCAGAGAGTCCAGAGGCAACAAAGAACTACCAGATGGCCTTGGCCCCCTCTCTGCCTCTGACTCAGAGCCCCTCATCCGAGCCTTCCCCAGACTCCAGGACTGGCCCATGTTCCTCCCCAACCTCCTCACTGCCCAACTTTGTTGCCAGCTCTGCTGGCCACTGGTGGGCCACAACATCGGTAGTATCATGGCTGAACCACATGATGCTTTGTTTGTTTATCATTTACTTGTACAAACCCAGCCAATTCTGGATTATTCAATAAATCATGATTTAAATGAATCTTCTTTGTTTTTGCACTATGTACAAGCACAGCCTTTTTTCTGAGGAAACTGCGGCTCTGTGGGTTGCATTTTCTAAAGGAATTGTCCTGTTAGGCTTTGATGTTACATATTGGAGCCACAAGTGGTTCCTTCCAATCCAGTCTTGGAGTTGTTTTTTTTTTCAGGACTCAAAGAAAATTTGAATCCTTTTCTTCTTTACTTGGTTCAACTGAAGTTGCAACTGAAGTTATATGTAACCCTTTTTGACGACATCCTGGGGAGACCTCTGATTTATCCATTTGCTGAAGTAATATAAATCCTGTTATTGGAAGAAGTATTCTTCTGGGTTCAGTTCCAAGTGGGGAAAAAGACACAGGATTCATGGAAATTGCTTGGAAAGAAGATTTACTGATGAACAGGATACATGGTTTGAGTTCCTGAGAAAAAGAAAAATGGCAGAGATGCTGAGAGTGGTTTTATGCCCTCTTTTGGGTTTTGGATTTGAGCTTGTATTCTGATTGGTTGTCAGACTCCCATAGGGCCATGCAGGGGCAACTCTGTAGACTCTATTTTGAGTCCAAGTTTGGTTGAGTCTTGCTGGATGATGATATAATCTTCCCAGATGCCACATGGTGAGATGGGTAGAGGGCTAATCTTACCTTTGTTGGATCTTGGATGAGGGCATTTGCCTATGAATAGACCTAGCTATCTCTTTACCTCTTAAGTGTGGACATCTGTTGTGGGCTATTGAAGGGGGAAGGGCTATTAAGAGTGAGTCTGCTTCCTGCCTAAAAAACATGTTCCTCCATTGCTCATCCAGGAAGGTATAATATTCTGCCTTTTTAATATTTCCTCAAATATTTCATTTTTCTAGGAGAGGGGTGGGTGCTAACCTCCTATACTGTCCACAGTTGAATAAGCCTGGAAAACCTATAACACTGGGCTAGTAGTGAAATTCAATTTTTTTACTACCGATTCCGTGGGCGTTGCTTGGTGTGGCTTGGTGGGCGTGGCAGGGTAAGGATATTGCAAAATGTCCATTCCCATCGCTCTCTGGGGCCAGCCAGAGGTGTTATTTGCCGGTTCTCTGAACTACTCAAAATTTCCTCTACCGGTTCTCCAGAACCTGACAGAACCTGTTGGATTTCACCCCTGCACTAGGCCCCATGTGGTTTCTTTATTTGTATTTGTTTTTATGTGAACTGTGAACTGGCCATTATGTTTGAAAGTATCTCCTGAGGTACTGCATTGCTCATTTCAGTGGAAGTTTCCCATCTCATATTCTGCTTACTGGCATGGATGGCTGAGTCATGTTTTGTGCATATTGTAGGTAGGTGAGGCAGATGACTAGATAATGACAGAACAATATGGAATGTGAACAACTGTAATTGTGAGCATTGTTCTTCTGACCCTCTGGGAGTTGTTCTCACGTCCACATCCTTTCTTCAACCAACACAGAAATTTAAACACTCCATATCAAGTTATCTGTTGCATGCCCATCACAATAATTAACATAAAGCTTTTGCTCTTTGCTCCAATTCCACTAAAATTGCTGCCTGTCCATTTGCCCACCCATATGGTAGCTCAGTGGCTAAGATGCTGACCTTGTCGATCAGAAAGATCGGGAGTTCGGCGGTTTGAATCCCTGGTGCCGCATAACGGGGTGAGCTCCCATTACTTGTCCCAGCTTCTGCCAACCTAGCAGTTTGAAAGCATGTACAAATGTGAGTAGAAAAATAGGGAAGGTAATAGTGGTGGGAAGGTAACAGTGTTCCGTGCACCTTCGGTGTTTAGTCATGCCGGCCACATGACCACGGAATTCTCATCAGACAGTGCTGGCTCTTCGGCTTAGAAACGGAGATGAGCACCGCTCCCTAGAGTCGGGAACGACTAGCATGTATGTGCAAGGGGAACCTTTACCTTTACCTTTAAGGCATCCACAAATTCTATCCAAAGTCTTGATTTTGGAAATCAAAGGTTGGAAGCCCTATTTATAATACCTTCTTTTGGAAACATTTCCTCAGCCATGTAAACAAACCATTTGCTTTACCAAGTGCATTCAAAATTACAACGACACTAAAAGAAAAGTGATTTATGACCATTTTTCACACTTATGATCGTTGCAGATCACATGATCAAAATTCAGACATTTGGTAACTGATGCATATTTAGGATGGTTGCAGTGCCCTGGGATCATGTGATCATCTTTTGCAACCTTCTAACAAAGTCACTGGGAAAGCCGGATTCACCTAACAACCGTGTTACTAATTTAACAATTGCAGGGATTCCCTTAACAAATATAGCAAGAAAAGTCGTAAAATGGGACAAAACTCACTTAACAAATTTCTCACTTAGCAACATAAATTTTGGGCTCCATTGTGGTCCTAAATCAACAAGGACCTGTAATATGTGAGGAATGGATCAAGCCTGACTTTGAGCAGTAAAGACTCCCTCCTGATCCAAACTCTGGCATACTGAGATTAGTATTTTACAGAGTGCCCTTCTGACCATAATAAAATTGCACTTTATTTTCTGCTCTATGTGTTTATTTATAACATGGAAGCAGGAAGATGGACTAGTTTTCAGGGCAGTGGCTCTTGGCTGCATTCCAGGATATAGGTAAACAAAGAGCTCCTTGATAGATGTTGACAAAGACCTACAATTATATTGATCCTTAGTAACGCTATGCAACCAAACAGAAAGGTGTGCTTTTTAGTTTGTGGGAACACACCCATCTTCTTATTCATAGGGCAGTTGTGCAAATGGTTTACAGTGTACCTTAGCTAACAGGAGGTTGCTATTCAGTTCTATTGAGATATATCCAAGAAGAAAAGATGAACATGCTATAACAAGAGAAAGGAGGACTGTTTCCATGACAAAGTTAAAGGGTAACTTGAAACCTCTTTATTATAATGGACATGACATCCAGAACAACTGCCTCCATTCTTACTGTTAGGACTTCCATCCCCAATGTTTGAAAAGTTGCAGTGCCAACATATTTGGAAGAGATAAATTTGAAAACAGAAAAAAGCATGAGAAAACCTTGTCCAGAGAATAAAATAGGGTGACAGCATATATGCTGTTTGTGCCAATCAAGTCTGGTCACTTCCTAAAAATCTTTAGGCAGCCCCGTTTAACCTTTGAAGAGCTGGCCAAGAAGCCAAGGAAATGAGCGAAAAAGGCTGAATCTAATCTCATTTCATTTACATATAATTAAATTGTATTAATTATATGAAATGTATTTAATACTTTTCCTCTTCTATCCTATTACATGTTACAAACCAATGACAACTGGAGCTTTTTAAGAAGAGATTGAACGCCCATTTATCCAGAATGGAGTAGGATCTCCTGCTTGAGTACGCGGTTAGACTAAAGACCTTTAAGGCAGGGGTGAAATTCAGCAGGTTCTGACAGGTTCTGGAGAACCGGTAGCGGAAATTTTGAATAGTTGGAGAACTGGCAAATGCCACCTCTGGCTGGTCCCAGAGTGGGATGGGAATGGGGATTTTGCAGTATCCTTCCCCTGCCACGCCTACCAAGCCACATCCACAAAGCCACACCACACCCACTAAGCCACGCCCACGGAACTGGTAGTGAGAAAAATTGAATTTTACCACTGCTTCAAGGTCCCTTCCAACTCTGTTATTCTGTAATTCTGGAATACCTGAGGATGTACTGAGGACTGCACTCCAAGATATTCTGGGTCATGTATAGTCCTGGGATTTTTAGACTACTGTGGGTCATATATTATCCTGAGGCTTTAGGCTATGGGTTTCACACCATTGGATAGGTGTTCTAAAAGAATCATGAGATCAAATGAAGACCCAGCAGAGTCTGTACCCCAATACCATTTTTCCAGTTCTTAAAAGAAATGTGTGTGTGTGTGTGTGTGTGTGTGAATTATCACTGAGTTCTGTGCTATAAATTTAATGGTTTAGCTCGTGATTAGCATACATAGTGGTGTTATATTTAGAAGAATTCATAATGCTGCAGTTTTAAATGTTATTTTATGTTGGTATTGGACTGAAATAAAATACATGTAAATTAAATTATTATTAAAAATGAGAGTTGGTATATATCTGACGACATAAAAATGAAGTAAATCCTCTGAAATCACGCAAGATGAGACAGAAAAAGCTTTCCAGTTTGAAGTGGCTGTTTGAAATCTATTTCAAACAAAGTTCCTGTTGATGTCTGTGCAAACCTCCCATCAAAGTATAGAGTAGATGCAGAAATAGAAGGAAGAGGGGGGAAAAATATTTTCCATTTGGTACGATGCCAAGGTTGCATAGATTTTTCCCCGCTCAAATGTTATTAACTTGATCAGAAAAAAAAAATGCATTTGTATCGCTGACTCTGAGAACACATGCTAGGATAGGATAAATCTTATTCTTATACCAAGTTTGCAAAATCTTGAAATCAATTATTTTTGGCCGTAAACAATGTGCTTTAAATCTGGTAAAATATATTTGCTCATTTCCTGGAGCAGATTTCTAAGAGATATATCTGCAAAGTACAGGGCTGCCATTATTTTGAAGATGCTTCTCACAGAAACCTAGAAGGAAGTAGTTGATTATTTCAAGAGATATTAGGTTCTTTTTTCTAAAGAAAGGAAAAGAAAGGAAAAATTCACCATTCCACTCTTGGGCCAGTTAAAAAGAAAAAGAACAATAGGTACAGCTGTGCACTGATCTATCTTTCCACCAAAAGGAAGGTCGGTCCTAGCTTTATGTGGAAAGATCCTTTTAGAATAGGCCAGGAGCCCAAGATGAAATGACCACGAAGGTAGATCATAACCAGTAAATGGAAGGAAAGGTGTTGTTATGTTCTATTGGTGAAGAATGGAGGTGAGGCCAGAGTGATTTCTAACAGCTCTTTATTCAATACTGCCTGTGAGGCAACTGTTGCTACCTGGCTGACACAGCTCCTTTTATAGGGAAGATGATCAGCCCACAACCAATCAGGAAAGAGTATTTTCCCGCTCCAACAGAGGACCAGACTGAGAACTTCAACTGCCATCTATATTCAATACATAACAGGTGTCTTCCCACCTGGTGTGCATAAGGCCACTGGAGCCAAGGCCTTGCCACCAACGAAGTACAGCAGGGCTGCACAGCCATACCAGCAGAAGGGAAAAAAAACCACTTCTGCCATGTAAGATGGATGGAGGTTGCCTTCTTGTTGGGCTGAGAACAAGTCAAGGAGTGTACGATATGCATTCTTGCTCTCAAGAAGCAGCGGACACCATCACACACAGAATTAGGAGAATGTGCACATGGACTCAGAGTGAAGGAAAGGAGAAACCCAGTAAGGAAGAAAAGGGTTAGAATTTTCTTTGGGTCCTGAAAAAAGAAACCCAAGGCTGAATTAGAAGGTACCACTTGTGGCTCTGATATGTAACATCAAAGCCTAACAGGACAATTCCTTTAGAAAATGCAACCCACAGAGCAGAGGTTTCCTTAGAAAAAAAGGCTGTGCTTATACACAGTGCAAAAACAAAGAAGATTCATTTAAATCATGATTTATTGAATAATCCAGAATTGGCTTATTCAACAAAGCATCGCATGCTTCACCCATGATACTACCAGTAAGGCAAAACCAACTAAACCTTATTATCCTTGGCATGAATAAATGGGAAAGGGGCATCTAGCCCCACTGCCTTCCCTCTTTAATTTTCTTCATTTCAGGGCCCATACCTCTCTTTGCAGCAGAAAAGTGTATCTATAGGGCAGTGGTGAAATGCAAATTATTTTACTACTGGTTCTGTGGGTGTGGCTTGATGGGTGTGGGTGTGGCTTGGTCGGCGTGGCTTGGTGGGCGTGGCAGGGGAAGGATACTGCAAAATCCCCATTCCCTCCCCACTCCTGGGGGAAGGATATTGCAAAATCCCCATTCCCACCCCACTCTGGGGCCAGCCAGAGGTGGTATTTGCCGGTTCTCCAAACTACTCAAAATTTCTGCTACCAGTTCTCTGAACTACTCAAAATTTCCACTACCGGTTCTCCTGACAGAACCTGTCAGAACCTGCTGGATTTCACCCTTGCTATAGGGGGAAATGACAATTTCATCAGAAAGATTGTTCCTTGGAGTCGAAAGGAAAAAGCAACCGATGAGAAGAGGCTGACGAGCATTCCGCTCTCTAGGCATGATTGTCTTTTATATGCCACACCATGCCAACAACAACAACAAAAAGTTTCAGCTGCATTGAAGAGATATATCACAGTAGACATATAAAGAAATCTACATCTACCATAACTGACAGGCGATTAAGTCTAATTTTAGATCTGCTTATCTTAACGTGGTTGCTTTGTCCTCTTCTGCACTTCTGCTATATAGAATTTCAGCGTACCCTCAGTTTTAAACATGCCTCTTTGCCCTCTAAGCAAAAGTTTGCCATAAATATTTTTTTTTTATAAGTTGTTGTAAAGGTCTCCAGACAGGTTTTTAAAGATATGGTCTGTTACTGAGGGACCATCCACACATCTCCCTAACTTACAGCTTGAAAGTGGGTGATAATTGTTTATTAAGAGCATGTATCTCCAGCTTGACATAGCCTAATTTTGTTTGGAGCCAGTTGGGCAATGCCTGACCTTTAATATGCACAAATGAACCAAATCTTAATGACGATTTTTCGCTTTGGCAGTTTGGGGTGAGAGTTGGGTAGCTTTATTTTCTTCTTCATTATCAGATGTTGCTTTTGGAGAAACTCCAAAGAGAGGGGGAAGCCCTTCAGCTGATTCCTTCCTTGCTGTTGCTTAGATAAATAGGCCATTGTGTTCTGTAGAGTTACTTTATTAGACAAAAATGGTCTATAAAGTAATACTGAGTACTTTCTGAGGTAACGCGCACCTCAAAAAGTTTGCCATCCATCGCTCTTAAGTCAGTCACGATTTATGGATTCATGTTATGTATGAACTTGGCATTACCACAATGGTTTTCTCAGTGTGTAAATCAAGCCATTCCAAGCATACAATCTAATTTTAACAGCCAGCAGCTGAACAAACTTTTTTTTAAATGGATGACTTCCATTTCCTTCAGATTGTTCAAGGTGACATTTTATCGCCACTCTCCTCCTCCATTTTCACAACGGTCTTGAGGGAGATGTGAGGCTGAAAAATAGTGCTTGGGTGATTGAAACTTCAGAAAGAGGCTTAGCGTCAGCAGACAACTCCAGGGACAGAAACAGCAGTTCTGAAACACAACATTCTTACTGCTGTTGTTATATGACAAAATACAGGCATATAAACATGAAGTCCTGATTCTAGAATAGTATTCAGCTGCCAGATCGTAGATGGTTTACACTCTCAACGTCTCCTGTAGATATTCCAGTAACTTGGCATTTTCTAGGCATTGGTTAAATACTTCCTAGATCTACTGGATTGTTTATAAGAAGATAAATATAGGTAGTCCTCAACTTACAACAGTTCGGGGTTGTTGGTCTGAGCTCCGAGCTTGGCAATTTGGTTGCAAACGTTTCGTCCCCATTCGAGGAGACATCGTCAGTGTACTTCGAACTGTGCTTGTCTGTCAAGCACAATTCAAAGATGGACAGATGAGCACAATTCCAAGTGCACTGACAATGTCTCCTCGAATGGGGATGAAATGTTTGCAACCATATCGCCAAGTTTGGAGCACAGACCAGGGGTGGATTTTTACTGGTTCACCCCAGTTCGGGAGAATCGGTAGCAGTAGTGATGGGAGGCTCCACCCACCCACCCACCCAAACATCATCAAACACGCTCTGCGCATGTGCAAAAGCGCCATTTGCTCACAAAGCGAGTGCGTGCACCTGTGTGCTACTGATAGTGAACATGTAGCACCAGGATTTGAATCCCATCTCTGGCTCAGACCAATACCAACCTGAGCTACTTATATTCAAATACATTACAATAGTTCATTTAGTGACTGTCAAAAGTTACAACTTTTGAAAAAAGTGACTTATGACTATTGTTCACACTTACGACTGTTGCGGTATCCCCATGGTCACATGATCCAAATTTAGACGCTTGGCAACTCTCATATTTAGGATGGTTGCAATGCTTGAAGGTCATTTGATCACCTTTTGCAACATTCTGACAAGCAAAGTCAATGGGGAAGCCAGATTCACTTAACAACCGTGTTACTAACTTAACAACTGCAGTGATTCATTTAACAACTGCGAAAAGAAAGGTTGTAACATGGAGCAAAACTCACTTAATACATATATCACTTAGCAACAGAAATTTGGGGCTCAATTGTGGTCATAAATCAAGGACTACCTATCAATAGTAAGGAAGAGCCAACAAGTTTGTTTCATCAGCATTTGCACTGTTAATAGACTTACTATGGAACCCTGGAGTACAGTCAGGTCTGTTGCTTACGTACTTGTCTCCCAGCTGTGTATCCTCAGCCCTACCCCCATTGCTCGAGGTCTTAGCCAAATTGACAGTTGAGCTCCCCAACCTGATGGTTGTGGGGGATTTTAATCTCCCGTCAGCTGGCAAGACATCTGAGGTGGTTCGGGAGTTCATGGCCTTCATGATGGCCATGGACCTGACTCAAGTTGTACAGGGTCCAACTCACAATGGTGGACACATACTTGACTTGACTTTTATCTCTGAGCAGTGGATAAATGCTCAGGGTAGGGGGAAACTTTCTATTCAACCCCTGTCGTGGACCGACCATTCCCTCCTTAAGCTAGATTTCCTATCCGCTAACCCCCACCACTGGGACTCTGAAACAATTCATTGGTTCCACCCCAGGCGCCTGATGGATCCTAATAGGTTCCTGACGGAGCTTGGGACATTTCCCATGTACCTATCTTGCAATTCGCCAGAGGCCCTGGTGGATGCCTGGGAACAGGCCGCCGCTGGGGCATTGGATCAAATCGTCCCTTTGTGGCCTCTCCTCCAACAGGGATCCCAGGTGGCTCAGGGAGATGAAACGTCAGAAGAGATGCCTAGAGGGCTGTTGGAGATCTTTCCGTTCTGAATCTGATCAAACACAGTTAAGAACCTATATTAGGTCTTATCTAGTGGCAATGGAAGCGGCAAAACGTGATTATTTTACCACTCTCATTGCGTCTGCAGAAACCGCTCTCATTGCGTCTGCGCCAGCAGCCTTGTTTTGAGTGACCCGCTCTTTTCTTAATCAGAGAATGAGGGAGGACCCCCTGTAGGGCATTGCTGAGGATTTTGCTCAATTTCTGCAAGATAAAATCGCTCAGATCCGGACGGGTTTAGACTCCGACTGGGCAGGACCTGACGAAGAGATGGGAGCTGGTCTTGAAGGTAACATCTGGGTTGACTTTGACCCTGTATCCATAGACGAAGTGGACAGGATTATGGGTAGATTGGGGGCCTCCACGTGTTTGTTGGATCTGTGTCCATCCTGACTTGTTGCAGCAACCAGAGAGGTGACCGGTGACTGGGTCCGGGCGATTGTCAACACTTCATTGAGGGATGAGGTCTTCCCTGCCACCCTTAAGGAGGTGGCGATTCGACTCCTCAAGAAGCCAGCCCTGAATCTGGCCATTTTGAACAACTTCCATCCCGTCTCCAACCTTCGCTTTATAGCGAAGGTTGTTGAGTCCATGGTGGCATACCAACTCCCACAATTCCTGGAGGAAATGGATTATCTAGAACCGTACCAATTGGGTTTCAGGCACGGACACAGCACAGAAACAGCATTGGTCACCCTGGTGAATGATCTCTGGTGGGCCTGGGATGGAGGGTATTCCTCCATCCTGGTCCTACTTGACCTCTCAGCAGCTTTTGATACCATCGACCATGGTATCCTTCTGCGGCAACTCGGGGGGGTTGGGGGTATTGGCCACCGTTTCACAGTGGTTCTCCTCCTACCTTTCGGGACGCACACAGTTTGTCTGGGCAGGGGGGGCAGAGATCCTCCCCGAGGCCCCTCACTTGCAGGGTGCCTCAGGGATCAGTTCTCTCCCTCTTGCTCTTTAACATCTAAATGAAGCCGCTGGGTGAGATCATTCATAGTTTTGAGGTGAGGTATCATCAGTATGCCGATGATACCCAGCTTTACATCTCCACCCCAGACCAACCTAGGGATGCCCTTTCCATGATGTCTAAGTGCCTGGAGGTGGTGCAGGTCTGGATGGGTAGGAACAGGCTCAGATTTAACCCCTTGGTTAAGGAGTGGGGTTAAGTCGGAGTGGCATCTCATGGTCTAGGCCTCCATCACTTCAAATGGGGGGAGGGAGTTACTCCCTCCCTCTGAAAAGGGAGGGAGGACTCCCTCGCAATCTTGGCGTCCTCCTTGATTCGCGGCTGTCCTTGGTCGATCATCTGACAGCTGTGACAAGGGGGACCTTTGCAGAGGTTTGCCTGGTGCGCCAGTTGCGCCCTTTCCTAGAAAGTGATGCCCTCCGTACAATCACCCATGCTCTCATCATCTCTCGTTTGGATTACTGCAATGCCCTCTACATGGGGCTGCCCTTGTGGTACACCCAGAGGCTCCAACTGGTTCAAAATGCAGCTGCGTGGGTTGTTACGGGGGCTTCCCATTACTCCCGTATTACACCTCTCCTGCATGAGCTGCACTGGTTACTGGTGGTCCTTCAGATCTGCTTCAAGGTGCTGGTACTTACCTATAAAGCCCTTCATGGCATGGGCCCGGGGTACTTCTGCCTGCCTCCAACCACCCAGTGCGCTCACATAGGATTGCCCTCCTCTGGGTCCCACCAGCCAAACAATGTCGGCTGATGGTGCCCAAGTTGAGGGTGTTCGCTGTGGGCGCACCGACCCTCTGGAATAGTTTACCCACTGGGCTCTGGATGGTCCCCGAACTCCGCTCTTTCCGCACTGACCTGAAGACATGACTTTTCCAACAAATTTGCTGATCTGAAGGGAGTTTTAACTAATCTTTTGGGGTTTTTAATTGAGTATTTTAGTCATAATTTTACTGTTTTATTGTTTTATCTTTGTGAGCCGCCCCGAGTCCTTCAGGAGAAGGGCGACATATAAGTATAAATAAACTAAACTAAACTAAACTAAACTATCACCTGTGACTTTCTCAATTTTGGTTGTTTTCTGTGCCTTCATTTATTTATTTATTTATTTATTTCAAACTGAAAATTGATATTTTTTCTTGGCAGGAGAAATATATACTGTTTCCCAGGGTTTGATATCCAATGCAGTGTAATATTTGCATATGCATTCCTAGGTTTATTTCAACGTTTTTAACGAGCTGTTGACCTACACCATTCTGCTTATTGAGAATGCCTGGAGCGATTGGAACAAGAGATGGGTTTTCAAACTTATAACATGCAGTAATTGCTTGTATTGTTTGGCGACTGTATGAATGAATGGAATTGTTCTAGAAGGACCATTTATCCTCAGCTGCATGGATGCCCTCAATTTTCCAAAGAACACTTGTTTTTCAGAGTAGCAGTCAGACAATTAATTTTAAAAAGATCTGAAGATTACAGTTATTGAAAAAAAGAACTCTTGATAGGAAGGTCAACTCTCTTCTGTTTGCAAGATAAAATGTTCAGGCAGAGCAATCCTATCTCTTGGCTGGAAAACTCCAAAGTCAGACACTCGGCTATGCTACAAGAGTTTGGAGACTGGCATGGTGGAAAAAACAAATCCTAAGCTTTCAGACAAGCAGAGATCAAACTGAATTGTTGCTTTTTCTTTTCTTTGTTTCTTAAACTCTTTGAATCCCGTTGGAGTGAAGGGGAAGGGAATACGTCTAACTCAGTTCTCAAGGAATGAAAGAAAGGAAACGAGGAATGTTGGCTCTCTTTTGGTTCTTTCAGAATCTTTAAACTTTATCAAATTCTTTTTCCAGTCCAGCTATGGTGGCTGATCTATCAATTCATTTTCTTCCTCTGAAGATGGAGTTTTACCCCGGGCATATAAAAAACCCTTGGCTTTGGAAACTGTAAGCTTGCAAAAAAAAAAAAAAAAGAAAAAAGAAAAGAAAAGAAAAAGATAAAAGTTAATTGAGGATTTTTCAATGGAAAATAAAACTCAAATATATTTTCTCTGTCCCCCCCCCCCCCCTCCTTCAGTTCAATTGTGTCAAATTCTTGGTAACTGCTGGGATAAGACCATGCAGTTTTCCTGGAAAGGTTTTTCAGAAATGGTTTGCCATTGCCTCCTTCCTAGGGCTGAAAGAGAGGGACTGGCCTGAGGTCACTCAGCTAGCTTTGTGCCCAAGGAAGAACCAGAACTCATCATCTCACAGGTTCTAACCTAATGCCTTAATCATTACACCAACTAGTCTTAATTCTCAATCTAATCACAATAAAAAAACATTATTTCAAATGACGCCTTTTAAAATGGCATCATTTCAGGGATGATTCAGATCCTTTAGCAACGGGTGGGCTTCAGATCCTTTAGCACCCATTGCAGGGTGGGCGTGGCCATAGTGGGCGTGACCTGGTTGGCTGCCTGCACCACAGCGCGGGGGGGGGGCATTTTTTGCCCTCTCCAGGCTCCGGGGGCTTTCCTTGAGCCTCCGGGAGGGCGTATACGGCTTCCCCCAGGGTCCAAAGGCCCTCCAGAGGCTAGAAACAGGCCTGTTTCCAGACTTCCAGACCTTCCGGTAGGCCCATTTTTTGCCCTCCCAGACCCTCCACGTAGCTCCTGCACTTACCTGGAATGATGAATGGGCCGCATGGAGACACCTGGGAGGAGCAGGGTGGGCGTGGCTAGCCAGGCTTTGCATTTGGGGGTTTGCTGGACCCTGGCAATCCTTGGCTAGAGGATCACTCAAACCCTGCTGAACCCCCAGGAGCCCACCTCTGCATCACTCTTGATATATCCATCCTGTTTCCTGCTAAAAGTTTTGTCAGGGTTCCAAATAACCTACTTGCCAAAGGTTGTGAATAGCACTTGGGGAAGGCATAATAGAGTGGAGAGATTGAAAACTGGTGGGAAAGAAAGTATTTGAAGAGAGGGGTTTTCTTAAAAACTAAAGTAGCCAAGATTTGGTTAGCTTTTTGGGGGGAAAACTTTTTAACCTTACAAGTAGTTTGACCCTAGTTGGGTTTTCAGAGAGAAAGTAAGAAAAAGTGGAGAAATTATATTTTTATTAGATGATGTGAAAAGAAATGGAACATTCAAACTGACATGCTGTCCTTAGCCTACTCAGAGTACCCCAAGCTATCACGATAACGGGAAAATAATCAGCTAATATTGCCTACAGAAAGGAAAGGCCAATTACAACAGAGAGAAACATCCACGCATTTGTGCTGCTTATATTTGTTGATGCTTTCTTTAAATAGAAGTAATTAAATCTTGGCTTCATCAGCTTCCTGGATATCTCTTTATTAAAGATATTTCTGGAAGGTCTTCATTGTAACATTGAACATTATCTAGGGCTGCCTCTTTTTAGTGGGGAAAAAAACCCCAAGGAATCAGAAGTGACTACAAGTTGTTTACAACCATTTTAACTAATAGACTGAAAATAATGTTGCAAGAATTTATTCATAAGGATCAATGTTAGAAATGTATTGGATGTTTTGGAATATTTAGAGCAAGTTAACGATTCTATTATTCTATAATGAAAAACAAGCTGCATTGATTTTCTTAGATGAAAAGAAGATTACTGATAATTTAAACAGGATTTTCTCATTCAAGATTTGGAAAATATGAATTTTTGGAGAGAACATATAAAACGTATAAGATTGATTTACACTTCACAGAAAGAACAAATTTATGTTGGAAAGCTTGTGAAATACAAAACCTTGTGAAATACAAAAAGGAATAAAACAGCTTTCCTTCTTATTTATTTTAGTTCTTGAAATACTAAATAGAGATATAAAACAAGATTGGAGGATTGTGGGACTATTTTTTTTAAAGTTATAAGTTAAAGGCTTTTGGAGATGACTTGGTATTGGTTTTAGAACAGGGGTATCAAACTCAAGGCCTGGGGCCCGGATCTGGCCTGCGGGGTGCTTAGATCTGGCCCTCAGGGCTATCCTGGAAACAATGAAGGACTGGCCCACAGTGCCTTTGCCAGTAAAAACGGGCTCCTGAGCTCCGTTTTGGCTGCGACAACCTCCTGCAACCCTCTGCCAGTGAAAACAGATCTCGGGAGGGAGCTCTGTTTTCACTGGCAGAGGATTGCAGGATGCCGTCACAGCCAAAAACGGACCTCGGGAGCCTGTTTTCGCTGGCAGAGCACTTGGGTCACTCAAGCTAGCCACACCTACCCCAGGCACGCCCAGCCTGGCTCCCCAGAGGTAAAGCAACTCTGATGCGGCCCTCAAAGAAATTGAGTTTGACACCCCTGTTCTAGAAGTTCCTTTAAAAAGAACTGAAATTTTAATGCACAAATTAAAGGAATTTGGTACATTATCAGATTTTAGGTTTCATAAGCAGAAGGCGAAGATGTTAACAAAAATATAAAAATAGGAGATCAGAGGGAAATGATGAATAAAATGTATTTTTTTAAGATTGAGAAGAAGATAAAATATATGAGTGTCACAATATGAATGGTATGGCATTTCAAAATTACTATATTAAGACATGAAATGAAGTTAAACAAGACATGTTAAGAAGGGAGAAACTGCAACTGTTATTTCTAGGGAGAATTTCTGTGATAAAAATGTATGTCTTGCTTAGAAGAATGTATTTGTTTCAGACAATCCTTTTTTTGACAATTGATGTACAGTGATACAAGAATATATCTAAATTTGTGTGGCAGCAGAAAAGCCCCCACAAATTAAATATAAGATGCAAAGGAATCAGGAGGATTGGAGCTACCTGGTTTGAAATTGTATTTTGTAGCTTGCGATTTGGTTTGGACAAAAGATTGTTGCTAAGAAATAGAAGGCTCATGAAGGACACAACCTGAGATTCATGTGACATGGATATTTGTGTTATAACAAAGTCAAGGTGAAGGTGCATTTTAAAAATCATTGTTAGACACATGCCATATTTCATGAATATGAAATAGATTTTTAAAAATTCAGCTTTTGCCTGAAAACATCCTTGTGATTCTCAGCACAAGGAGCATTTTATAGGCAAGAAGCAATAGGCAAACACAAATGGCTACTTTATCATGAGATAGCAGATTTTTGTCAGGGGGAATATAAAATAAAACAAAAGAACTGGTTGCAGAAGGGTATGTTGGTTCTTTGGTCAATCATTCTTTTATTTTCAGTTTTTAGAAAGAGCTTAGCGTTTGGAACAGGGGTGAAATCCAGCAGGTTCTGACAGGTTCTGGAGAACCGGTAGCAGAAATTTGAGTAGTTCGGAGAACCGGCAAATGCCACCTCTGGCTGGCCCCAGGAATGGAGATTTTGGATTATCCTTCCCCTGCCACACCCACCAAGCCATGCCCACCAAGCCATGCCCACAGAACCGGTAGTAAAAATAATTGAATTTCACCACTGGTTTGGAATATTGTAAGATTGAGTTCGAAATAGAATTGCGTACAGATGATGAACATGTAATTGCTAAAAGGTATAAACTTTTATTAAAAATTCAAAATAGGAGAAAGTTGAATAAGAAGAACAAGTGAAAGGAGGCATGATAGCTCAACAGGCTAATAGAGCCTCAGATAGCTCAACAGGCTAATAGCCTGTTATTAAGATTCAGCTGTCTGCAATTATTGCAAGGTTTGAGGCTCAAGGTTGACTTCCATCCTTTCTAAGGTAGGTAAATTGAGGACGCAGTTTGTGGGGCAATAAGCTGACTTTGTATAAAAAATATACAAAAGTATAAAGACTATTGCTTAACGCATTGTAAGCCAACCTGAGTCTCCGGAGAAGGGCGGCATATAAATCTAATTAAAAAAAAAAGAATGATAAATTGGATTGAAATTCTGATTATAGTATAAAGATGGAAAAATGGGAAAAGGGGCTGAAATTTACACCGTGTTATAATCTTAAAGAATTTTTTTTATAACATGACATACTGTTGGTATATGTCACCATAGACATAGTGTCTCTTTTGCCCCTTATGTGGATCAGAGAAAGATAGGATGAATTCAGTAAATTCTATGGATCCCAAATCCTAAGCAGGCTCACCAGGCTTAGTTATCACTGTGACTATAAACCTAACTCTTGCTTGTCTCACACACACATATTCATGTTTTATAAAGCTCTTTGGATCGCAAGACAGGTGTTGATGGCTTTGTATGGCTGAGTCATTCAAGCCAAAGGAAGAATAGACAAGCACAGTTGGGTCTGTGGAAACCAAAGTTCCTATGGATCTGCCGCCTTCTGTTTTATTATTTTGCAGTTGTGTGAATGAATTAAAAGTGGTTTAGGATTGCAATGAATGTTTAAAAATAATTTGCTAATTCGGTGCGCATTCATATCTTTTTAAAAACAATAATCACGCAAGGGAACCCAGAAAATAAAGTGCTCTCTATAGAGCAGTGATGGTTAACCTTTTCGGTGCCGCATGTCCAAAATACATGTGCGTACGCATGAATGCACGTGCGTGTGCCACAATCCCCAAAATGCAATGTGAGCACCCCCCACATGCATGCATGTTCCCTGCGCATGCGCATTTTGCAGTAACCTTCCCCTGGAGTGGGGAGGGAATGGAGATTTTACAGTATCCTTCCCCTGCCACACCCACCAAACCACACCACGCCATGCCCACCAAGCCACACCCACAGAACCGGTAGTAAAAAAATTTGAAACCCACCACTGATATATACAATAATATATTGTATATTATTATTGTATATTGTATTACTATTATTCTTCTCTTTCTTACCAGTATCTATCTCTTCCCACTTATTACTATAACCAAGTGCTTGTATCTTTCAATTTATATTGTTTTTACTTGTTTCCTAGTATGATTAGTTTATTAGTAACCTTGACTATCACTAAGTGTTGCATCTTTTTTATTCTTGAAGAATGTATTTTAATCTCCTAATGTACACTGAGAGACAAATTCCAAAGACAAATTTCTTGTGTGTCCAATCACACTTGGCCAATAAAGAATTCTATTATTCTTATTCTGTTACATATTGCCTTCTCTGATTCCTTGAGCTTGATTTATAACTTCATGAATTAAAGCTCATTGGTTACCTACCTGCTACTTTTATTAGGGGTTTTGAAAATCAGTTTCTATTAGTCCTGGACATGCATTTCATAAAGATTGGCGTTTGATCCAGCCTTCCTGATACAATTTTAGTAATATGCTATGCTCTATTCTGTCCATCTTTTGCTTCATTATTATTCTTCCAGAACAATCACTGCGCAGACACAAGCAAATAATATTATAAGTTGGCAGAAGGGTGTTTACAGAACAGTAAAAAAGAGAAAGGGGTACTGCCATCTGCTTCTGAAAAGCTGTAGGAATAGCCACACGTTGAAAGAAACTGATAGCATAAACAAAGAGCAGTAGCATTTGATTTATGCTGCATGAGAATGCTAGGTGAAATATTAGAATAGGCTAATCTTGGTCTAGGAAAACAGCAGAGGGAAGGAGGGAGAATAAGGCAGTTAATATATTATTAAAATGAACTCACAAAAGCACTGGACTAGAGTCAAATGAGTTTATTCATACTTTTTGTACAGTTCGGACTCTTTCTTTTTAAATCTTGTATGTGTTTTAAAGGAACAGGTGCTTTTTTTCAGAAAGGTTATCAAACAGCACAATATGTAGATTTTGCTATCATGTACCCAAAGTCAAAATGGTTGCAGGAATTGGGTTTTTCTAATCTAGAGAAAAGAAAGACTTGGGGTGACATGACTGTTACTGCGTTTTTGTATTTACCAGCTGAGCTTCTTATTTTTGGACTCTTAGACTTACGGTAGTTTGCCAGGCTCTTATCAGTAAGCTACTGCACATGTCTACATTCCTTTCTTCTTCTCTAAACTTTTCTTTTGTTCACCTGCCAAGAGAGGTAGCCTGGAAAACTGCCAAGATGTAACCTAATTAGATTAGTAGGATTGTTTTTATTTCTTTACAGTGAATATGAAATTTTCATTAGAATGTATTTTGGTTCATTTTCTTGCAAAGTATACTGAAGGAAAAAGCCATGATCCACCTCTAATCAAGGCAATTACCCCGGGATGGGAACGGGGCTGATTACCACTCTGACAATGACAGCAGTGAGGTGTTGTTGCTACAAAAAAAGATGGGATCAACCTATTTTCCAAAGCACCGGAAGTCAAGACAAGAAACAATGGATGGAAACGAATCAAGGAGAGAAGCAATCTAGAACTAAGGAGAAATTTCCTAACAGTGAGAATAATTAACCAGTGGAACAGCCTGCCTTCAGAAGTTGTGGGTGCTCCACCATTGGAGGCTTTTAAGAAGAGATTAGACAGTCACTTATCTGAAATGGCACAGGGTCTTCTGCTTAAGCAGGAGATTGGACTAGAAGACTTTCAAGGTTCCTTCCAACTGTATTATTGTGTATTCATTCCAATTCCTTATAGGAATTGTACAGAAATAAAACAGAACATAATGCTGGCATGTCTACTCGGTAAGATATTCTGAAACAATTCCAGTTCTTTGCAACCTAGAATTCGTTTAATGCTATTTCTTTAGCTAACCATTTATTTCTCATTAAGGTGATGTATATGAATTCTTTTGCAAAACATTGACCCAAACGAGATCTATATTGATATCTGTTGCAGCATTATGTGCCTCAGATTTCAGTCTGAGGACTGACCATAATAGCAAAGATCCACATATAATTACGATTTATAGAGTGCCATTCACTTAGGTGTTTGTAGCATGCATCCTATCAATAATCTCATTGCTGTTTAGGTTGCATTATCTCCAAGTGAGTCTAAAGACAAGCACATGTACAGTACAGATCTACCTGTACACATACCTGATATAAAAAGTTATAATTACCTGAAATTAGGGAAGAAAGAAAAAAGATAGACCAATCACTTGAGCGGTACATTCAATCAGAGAACCAGTATGATGTAATAGTTAGAGCCTCCTTGTCACCTCCCGGCTGGACTACTGAAAGGCGGAAATGTGTAGGATCTCCGACCTCCGTGTATTTCGCTGTGCCTTCAAGACCCTGCTGTTCCGCCAGGCCAGGCTATCAATGTAATGATTTTAAATTGGGTGTTTTAAATTTTGGGTTTTACATCTGAGCCGAAAAATTTTAATTATTTTTAATTCATGTCTGTCTCTGTGCTTTTAATAGGCTGTACACCGCCCTTAGTCCTTCAAGAGAAGGGCGGTATAGAAATAAGATGATGATGATGATGATGATGATGATGATGATGATGATAGCATCAAGCTAGAAACAGGGAGACCATGAGTTCTAGTCCTGCCTTAGGCACAAAGCTGCCTGGTAACCTTGAACTGATCCTTTTATCTCAAGGCTAGGAAGAAGGCAATGGCAAACCACTTCTGAAGAATGTCTATGGAGATTCTCAGTCATTCAGTCATGGTTGTCCCGAAGGTATTTTTTTCAAGAGGCAACTGGATTTTCTTTGTTTTTCCTTGAAGACGTTTCACTTCTATCCAAGAGAGTCCACTTCACATCCAGAATTGAAAAAGCTTCTTGGAAAAAAACATCTTTGGGAACACTTCTGAAAAAACTTGTCAAGAAAACTACAGGGATTTGTCCAGGCAATCTAGAAAAATCAGACAAGATTGAATGGAAAGAAGAAAAAAAACATTCAATCAGCTTTCTCATCTGGGTTAAAAGAATGATTCAAAAATTATATTAACATCTCAAAGTATTAGATCTCCAAATTTCGCAGTTGCATCGTTATGTAAAATTGTATTTAATATGTAAAAGCATTAGTATTCTTAAGTATAATATGTATGTGTTGTGTATACTTTTATATTTTTATATTTAAATAAGCTCATACTTTTTATTTAGCAGTTGGAAAGATAATAAAGCACATCATTCATCCAGAAGGGATGGGGGACTGGTATATAGGAGAAAATACCCTTTCTGCAATGCCTTAATACTGCACTGTATTGCATTTATGTAGCTTCTAGAAATAGAATACAATGTAATTTGCAACCATTTAGTCTGCCAAAGGGGCTTTAATTAGAATTACAATATATAAACAGCTCCACAAAACGTACAGTAAGATTCTATAAATCCAGGACTTTACAGCTAGAAATAAGACCTCTTTAAGACCTTTGAATCGATAAATTATTGGACTCCATTCCTTAGGGCCTTGTCCTAAATAGTTTAATCTGAATTTTCTTTTTTTCAATTTCCTTTCCCCTCTGTTAAATACATTCTGGATTTTATATTTCAATAAGTAAAGTTTACAACACTGTTTTCTCCTCAGTTCTATCTCTACCCCACCTTGCCTCAAAGTTGTCTGAGATACTAACATTTTTTTTACAGAGACATTTCTTTTAAATCATTTTGAAATTATGGTAGAAAATTTAAATGCCTTTATAGTTGAAAGTATTGATATTTGTTGATAAAAGTATTGATATTTTGTTCGTACATGATTTATTCGTTCATGATTCAGTCATGTACAATAAAGACTTGGAATAATGGAACATTAATCAATACAAGACTTTTAAAAATGTTAAAATTATTTCTTTGGACTTTAGGTTGAAATCAATTCATTAACAGGTTATGTCCTGATTTTATTGAATCCCCTCAGAGAATGAATTGGAAAAGATGGACTATAAATGCTCTTTTTGTTTTACGTATTTGTTTACTTATTTATTCAGATTGGAAGTTGTTGCCCAACTCCAAAAGACTGTGGATACCTCATAATAACAAAAAGAGGCCCTCTTTCCCTCCCTATTTTTTTCTCTTAGTTTTTTCTTGTCTTCAACTTACAGCCATTTGCTTAGTGACCATTCAAAGTTACAATAGCACGGAAAAAATGAGTTATGACTGTTCTCATACTTACAACTATCGAAGCATTCCCATGATCATGTGACCAAAATGCAGGCACTTGGCAACAGGCAGGCATGCCTTGTCCTGAGGTCATGTGATCACAGTTTGCATCTCCCCGGCCAGATTCCAACAAGCAAAGTCAATAGAGGAACCTGGAATCCCCTTAACATCTGTGTTATTCACTTAACACTTGTGGTGAGTCACTTAAAAAACATGACAAAAAATTGCCTGACACTCACTTAAGAACTTCCTTGCTTAGCAATGGAAATTCCAGTTCCAATTATGGTTGTAAGTTGGAACTACCTGCATTATTCCCCTCCCCTTCGGAATCACACAAACATGCTGACTGGCTTAGAGTAAATACCCTGGTTAGTGCAGGTGCCAAATCCAAACCAAGGGTGGGCTTCAAAAATTTTAGCAAGGGGTTCTCTCCCTGATTGCTGTGGACGTGGCCATGGTGGGAATGACCTAGTTGGCCTCCTGCACCACAGCGGGGTGGGATGCCCAGAATCTTAGCTAGAGGTTCTCCCGAACCCCCGCGAACCCACAGCAGCCCACCAACTGAATCCAAACCAACTAGATTTTTGATCTTCCAAGATAAGCTGAACCTTGAGATGACTTCATTTAAGGCACATAACTTTCTGTCTCACCGCTTTGTGACTGATATAGTAATTTTATTTTCTCACCTGTTCAGTTTCTGCCTGTCAAGCTATTTTTAAATTGCTAGGATCCGGGCCAATTGAAGAAAGCTTTGGAGATGGCTTTCCTTTCAGCTATGCTTAGGTTAAAATTAGGGAACGAGGAAGCTTTGAGTATTGAAGGTAGAACCTATTGTCTTTGCCCATGTCATTGTATGAGCCAGAGTTCATGAATTTCATTTCACTAACATAATTTATCTTATATTGTGATAACTTTCCCCAATACAGAATTTCCAGCTGTGTGAAAATACTACAGTACTCTCAGAATTCCCAATTATCATGGCCAAGGGAAGACATATTTTGTACACACATTGCTCTTACTCTTATGCAGATGGGAAATCCAGAAATGTGGTTCTTGAGCTAATGGAGGTGTAAAGATTTTTGCAGAAGTGCACAAAACAGTGACTCATCAACTTGGCCTACTGCTTATCCTGTTTTCCAGTAGGGAGTCAAAGAACAGATGGCCAAGTTGGAGGAAGTGAATAAAAGGAGATAGTGATTAGACTGTTTTTAGAAGCAATACTTATAATACTTAACAGCAACTAAAATATATGTTGGGCACTTCCTATAAATGGTGGCCATCTACAAGTATTTTTAATAATAATTTTATTAGATTTTTAAACTAGAAAGATAAAAACTAAATACCAATATTTAAGATACAATAAGGAAAAAAAAGTGAAGAAAGGACAAAGTTCAAAAAAGGAAAGTTAAAAATATAAAGAAATGACTTATAAGTCTACATTTAAATTAAATGCTTTATGATTGTAGTGAAACTTTCACTTTTTCTTCTCATCTTATTTTTTCTAGTCATCAAAACTCTCATCATAATTTCATTTGTCCTGTTTCATTAGGAAAGTCCAAAAGGAATTGACATGAATGAGGTGTGTGGTTTCTTCTTCTTTTTTTAAAAAAGCACAAAATAGAAATTAAACAGTTTTTAAAACAGAGATCATCACAATTGAAACTTGTGATGCTACCTGGACTGAAGAAGTACCTCCAAATAACAATATACAAGATACGAATTTTAAAACCCAAGAAACTGAAGAACGGAACCAACTACCGTACTAAATTGAAATGTCATGTGAAGGTGCATGTCAGCTGTCATTCTTGAAGCTATTGTTACACCGTCTGTGAGATGTCATGCTTTGTATTCGGAGCGGCAGTAGGAAAACTATTTTAGACTAAGAGTCGAACTCACTTTGAGCAATCAAGGTTGGATTGCATGCTGGCTGTCAACTTCATTGCAAGTTCCTGGAACATCTCGGGAAGAATCTAGGACAGCTGTACACCAACCCAAAAGTGTAACAAGGTATTTTTTTCCACAGACTGATATCTTTCTTGGCTCAGGAAATTTAAATTCAAGATCTAGTGTTTATTGGCAGAATTTACATGTGTGTGTGTGTAGGAAGTTAGCACCCACCCCTCTCCTAGAAAAATGAGATATTTTAGGAAATATTAAAAGGGCAGAATATTTCCCCAAAAAGGGAGGAAGAAACTCAGCCCGCTCTCTTGTTAATGGGCCACTAAGGCCTGAGCCAGTCCATTCTACATAACAAAGATAGGATTAGCCCTCTACCCATGGCACCTGGGAAGATTGCATCACCCAGCAAGGCTCAACCAAGCCTGGCACTCAAAAGACAACCTACAAGGTTACCCCTGCATGGCCCCCTGGGAGTCTGACAACCAATCAGAACACAAGCTCAAATTCAAAGCCCAACAGAGGGCATAAAACCCAGGCACTCTCAGCATCTCTCTGCCCCTTTTCTGCTCAGGAACTCAAGCCATGGGATCCTGTTCATCAATAAACCTTCTTTCCAAGCAACTTCCATGAATCCAGTTTCTTTTTCCCCACTTGGAACTGAACCCAGAAGGATATTTCCTCCAACATATGTGCAGTGTGTTTTATGTCTATCTGAAGGCTGTATTATTGTAGCAAGAACAGATGCGTTGAAAATGAGTCCTCAAGAATTGTGTTTACCTATGTAAGCTAAAGATGACAATAATGTTTTCCTTCCTCTGATGGTGGTTCATAAATCACTGCAGGACAGGCCCAAACTCAGAGACAACACAGCGAAGTCCAACTGAGTTTTATCACTTTAGTTCGGCAAGATGGTCTCCATCAGGTGTAACTGCTATATTTGCTTACACCTAATGGACAGAATCTTGCCAAACTAAAGCTATAATTTTCTAACCTTCTATGTTTATCCTGAGAGACTGTGCGGTGTGGCTAGCCTGGATCTCTTCCAGCTCAGGACTGTACAGTGTCTTAATTTGGGCCTCTCTCTGGGAAAGCTCTGTGTTGCCATAACTCTCTTCATTGTTTCTCCAGGTTCGCAATCCAACACGCTGCGGTTGGATGCCATAAACTCTGACGACAAGGCTGAAATTATTCCTTGAATCTTTTTTTCTGAATTTCCCCAAGGAAAGATAAGGAAGATATAAACTTAATTCAATTTCTTCCCTTCTATACGAGGAGTAGTTTGTGGCACCTGAAGACAGTTCCTGGAACCAGAATACAGATTGCAGGATTTGGCCTCAAATATATCTTTTTAAGATCTAGTTCAGTGATGGCTAACCTTTTTGCCATCGCATGCCAAAAGCGGGGGGAGCGCAGTGGGGTCACATGCAAGTGTGCCCACATCTGCCCCCCCATGCTCCCCCCACTTTTGGCATGTGTTGGCATGGTGGGCTCGGTAGGCCCGTTTTTTGCTCTCCCTAGGTTCCAGAGCCTTTCTAGGAGCCTGGGGAGGGCAAAAATGACCTTCCCCATCCCCCCAGAGGCCCTCCGAAGGCCAGAAACAGTGTGTTTCCTGACTTTTGGTGGGCCCAGAAGGCCCAAAAATCAAATATCTGGTGCACGTGTGCGTGGTGAAGCTGAGCTCGCGTGCCCACTGATATGGCTCCACGTGCCACCTGTGGCCCCCATGCCATAGGTTTGCCATCACGGATCTAGTTCTTATTTGTTGTTATACAGGTTTATATTTCTGATCATAGATCAACCATTCCAATGCCGAAGTGGCAAGATATGCAAGCTGTCAGAGATATATTTCATCGTTTCCCCCTATGCTCTAGATAGCCATGATTTTGAGCATGCGATCTTGAAACGTATGACATATTAAGTGTTCCTATGACATATTGAGTCTACTGGGACACATAAGCTGCCATTTTATCCCTTCCAAATGGCCTTACTTTTTAACTACAGTCTGTGCTTTATTTTTAGAACATAATATGCATAGATATCCATAAGGCCCACCATGTCTGGTTAGCAAGATGTTATTTTCACCAGTTGCTTCATGCTTAGCAGAAATGAAGGTTTGGGCAGTACATTTCACCATAGCAAAGACATCTACCATGGTCAAAGAGGCTATTCCAGTGCCCAGTTCAAATAACTTAGTGCATCATCTGATCCCAATCATTTATTTGACAGCTAACCCTACTACTTAGATAGAAATTTACTTCCATGCAAAAGGAAGACAGTATTGTTGGCTGACACGTTTCATTGAAGCAATACATTCTGCAAGGACCTATAAAGAGCACAGCTGGATCAGACAAAATATCATGTCTAGTTTAGCATTCTATTTCTTACAATAATCAGCCAAGTATCTTTTCTCAAAGGGTGGTAGCTGACAAGAAGTCTGAAAATATATATAGGATTTTGCCAGTAGGTTTAACTTGGAGGGAGTTTATCAGAGGCGGGTTTCAGCAGGTTCTGACCAGTTCTGAAGAAGCGGTAGTGGAAATTTTGTGTAGTTCAGAGAACTGGTAGTAAAAATTCTGACTGGCCCCGCCCCCATCAATTCTCTGCATCCCAAGTCCCAGCTGATCGGGAGGAAATGGGGATTTTGCAGTAACCTTCCCCTGGAGTGGGATGGAAATGGAGATTTTACAGTATCCTTTCCCTGCCACGCCCACCAAGCCATGCCACGCCCACTAAGCCACACCCACAGAACTGGTAGTAAAAAATGTTGAAACCCACCACTGGAATTTATAGCTGATGGCAACACCTATTGTCTTGGGTTGGTTCCCCCAGTAATTCAGACTTGCTTTGTACTCGAAGGAGAGATATCAGAACTGAAGACTGGGATATGGGGGGGGGGGGGAATCTGGAAGAAAACAATGGCAGGCAACTTGGAACTGCTGCCTAGAAAACTACGACGTTTTTAATGTGCCTACCAGGAATCATCTCATTATCTTCCACTTAGCCTGGAGGAAAGAATACTAACAGAAGACATACTTGTAATAGCATGTTTCATTTATCTGAAGGGTTCTTATTCAGAAAATGAAGCAAACATATTTCCTATCATGCTTGAAGAGAGATAATAAGTGGGTATTTCAGGTTAGTAAGATTCCAGTGAAGGAACTCTTTGGCTGTAGAATAAAATCACGTGTCCATCAAATGTCTCTCTAAGTGGTTTTAGTAGCGATTCTGTTTGCCATCTGTCAGGGTTTCCAAACCCTTGAATCACAGGTTTTCCATTGACCAACCTAGACCAGATGTCTGTCTTGACCCTTTCCATTTCTAACCGTATGTAATGGATAGCTCTCTTCTGATGCTGTTTCCATTACTGGACACATCCACAAGATCAAAAGCTTTCATCAAAATCAAGAGTACAGCATCACAGTATCACTACACACAGTTTGACTCTTTTGTGCTTGCAAAGTCACAACGGATGTACAAAAGAGGCAGTGATGTAATACTGCTTTTTCATTTGGACTTCCCTTGTTCCTTCCTCGGTCCGTTACATGACATATTTTTGAATGCAAAGAGTCCCCTAGTTGCTTAACCTTTTTGGTTTAGCACAAAGCTGAAAACACGAAACAGTGAAATGATAGAACAATGAAATAGCTTAACAGTGTGAAAGTGTATGGCATTGGAATGGTAGGATCTTCACTGCTTCCCAAAGAAAACACAGTGGAATTCAGAAATCAGTATTTGATACTTATATATAAAGCAGTGTTTCCCAAACTTGACCCTTTGAAGATGTATGGACTTCAACTCCCAGCATTCCTCAACCAGCCATACTGTCTGAGGAATTCTGGGAGTTGAAGTCCATGCACCTTAAAATAGCCAAGTTTGGGGAACACTGATATAAAGAAATGAGTTATCTAAGGTTATCTAAGGAACCATCTCGTCCCAAATACATTGACTCATTTCATCCACTCAGGCACGGAGAGTATGGTGCAGATCCCATCCAATAAAGAAATTTGGTAGAATCCAGGAAGAGACTCCATTGCCTTGGACATTTGGGACATTTAATCCAGGGGTGGGCTGCTGGGGGTTCACAGGGGTTTGGGAGAATCTCTAGCTAAGATTCTGTGCAGTTCGGAGAACCCCCAAATCCCACTCCTGGCTGCCCCCAGCTGAGATCCTCTCAGGATCCCCAAGTGGCCCATTTTGGATGCAAGTAAGTGCAGGGCATGAGCACATGCTCTGGGAGGGCAAAAAATGGGCCTACCAGAAATTTGGGAAGGCCCGTTTCCAGCCTCCAGAGGGCCTCCGGAGTCTGGGGAGGTTGCTTTTGCTCTCCTGGGGGCTTGAGGAAAGCCTCCAGAGCCTGGGGAGGTCAACACCCCCCCCCACTGTGGTGCAGGAGGCTGACTAGGCCACACCCACCATGGCCACACCCAGCCAGCAATGCGGCAGAGAACCCCTTGCTAAAATTTTTGAAGGCCACCCCTGATTTAATCCCACAAAAGTGAGGTGGCCCTTGACTCTTCTGGCTTTTCAGTTGAGCTTCAAGAGAGGGTACTGCTAATTATCACGGGGGTGTAAGGGTGATATGCAACCCTGGAGATGATTGGTGGGTTGAAGGCACGCCCTCTGGCTCTTTCAACCTCTTTAACCTTGTTCTTAACTCTTTGTTTTTAACTTTCTTTTTTTTTTTTTAACTACAGGTTGTTTTTCTTGCAAATTGTCCAGAGTCACTTAGGTGAGGTGGGTGGTATGGAAATTTGATAGGAAGGAAGGGAGGAGGGGAGGGAGGGAGGGAGGGAGGGAGGGAGGAAGGAAGGAAGGAAGGAAGGAAGGAAGGAAGGAAGGAAGGAAGGAAGGAAGGAAGGAAGGAAGGAGGTTAAATAAATTATGACTCAGCTCTCTTTGTGAGTCTGCTCTTTCTGATTCTTCTTCCTTTTTCAAGCCATGGTGAGGTTATAATAAAATAAGATGAGGGCACAGAAAGGAAGCTAGAGATAACAGCTCACCCCACCCTATCCTTGCTGCAATCCCAAAATGGGTTGATGGCTTCCCACCAGTTGATGTTACAAAGACAGAGAGCAGTCAGACAGAAAGATTCAACACACTGTGTTGCCCTAATACACTGCACACTCCAAATCAAGGTAAAAATTTCCCGTAGTCACTTGGCACAAACACAAAGGAAACAGTCTTGGTCCTGACAATGTGGGCAGCACTCTGGGTTTTAGATGAGTCAGAGACGGGTGGATAGCCCATAAACGCAGGGATGGGAAGGGTCCTATGCATGACAGGGCTTGGCTAAACAAAAGAACATTTTCGCAGTTGATCATCTCTTGTGCTCAGCCAGGTTGCAGATAACAGTCAGGGTGCAGAGATCAGGGTGTTGCAGTGGGTGAAAGCTGAAATGCTCCAAATGAAACATTTCAGATAAGGCATTTATTATATAAGTACTCTGAAGTCATCTCTTCATGTTACAGAGATCAGAGCTGGATAACTCACCAAAGAGCTATGTTCTATTCACGATAATTGAATAATAGTATGCAATCAAGATGACAAATTATTCTACCTTCTTTTTATTAATGTGGTTTAATTGATCACAGGAAAACTAAAATGTGATTTACCAGGTTCAGTGTCATTCCCCACCCCCGCCCCAATATTTCAACCACTTCTGGTTCTGCTGAAGACCAGACAACCAGCATTTCTAAATGTACTGAATATGGGAATTTATTTTTAACCTGATCTTAGCTAACAAATGGATTTCAAAGCTGCATTCCTAGCATGATTACAGACCAGTATTAGTATTAGACATTATTAAGTGGGATATGTGGGTTTGAGCCATGCTGGTTGATTTCCTATGTGGGTGGGAATTTCCATCAAATAAAGCAGAGGAATAAGAACGACTGCTTGGCATGAGATTTGAATAAAAAACTGCCACAGGTTTAAGTCAAACACTTTGCAGTTAAAGTACAAGTCGTCCTTGACTTACAACTACGACTGAGCCTCAAATTTCCATTGCTAAGTGAGACAGTTATTAAGTGTGTTTTGCCCCATTTTATGACTTTTCTTGCCACCGTTGTTAAGTGAATCCCTGCAGTTCTTAAGCTAGTCACAAAGTTGTTAAGTGAATCTGGCTTCCCCATTGACTTTGCTCACCAAAAGGTCACAAAAAGGGGATCTCATAACCCCGGGAACTTGCAACCGTCATAAATACGAACTAGTTGCCAAGCATCTGAATTTGGATCAGCTGATCGTGGAGATCTTGCCACAATCGTGTAAAAAACGGTCGTAAGTCACTGTTTTCAGTGCCGTTCTAACTTTAAATGGTCACTAAGTGGACTGGTGTAAATCAAGGACTACCTGTGCACCATTTCAAACTGTTTCTTGGTACCGTAGCATTGATTCTTTCCATGAGGACCTTTGAATTGTGGTTTTAAGCAGTGGTGGAATGCTGCCGGTTTTACAACCGGTTCGGTGAGCACACGCTTCGTGCCCGCATGCACGCTTGCCCGCAGCGCTGAAAATGGAGCATTTAGAAGCTCAGCTGTTTACTTTCAAAGTCACAACGATAAAAACAGCGAGGGGGGGGGGAAATCAGCTGTGCCGCGCAATTGAGATGAGCTACAAAGCAGGAAATGAAGGACAGCATAGAGCGGGGGCAAGTGGATGGGGCCAATTGCTCGTCGAAGCTACCGGTTAGCCCGAACTGGTATGAACCGACTGAATTCCACCTCTGGTTTTAAGTCCATGGGGTGCTATATCATCAAAAACATATGTGGGTAGTTTTTATTCATGGAAAATCTAACTTTACACCTGTCTTTTCTAAGCTCATGGTAGGACTGCATGGAAATCTATGTGGCAGTGAAGAATGGATGGTTCAGCTTCATTGAAACAAAGTACCCTATTTTCCCCAAAATAAGACATCCCCTGATAATAACCCCCATTGGGCTTTTGCGTGCACGGCAGTAAGGCCAAGTGCTTATTTCAGGGTTCCAAATATATATATATTGTCTTGTTTTCAGGGAAACCCAGTAGTAACATTCCAAACACTGATGATGTTATCTAGTTTGGTCATGAAACGTCTTCAAGGAAACAGCCAAGCTCCGAGAGCACCAAGGACCTCTCCGAGTAGTATTTCAACACTGATATTTAAAGATGTGTTTAAAATTGAAAAGGAAAGGAAGCTCTGCAGTACTGAAGGCAGGAGGTGGGAAAGGAAGAAGAGCCTACTGCGCCCAGCCTGAGTAGGAACTGAAAAGCCCGCTGGGAGATGTTAATGGTTGAACAGAGCGGGAGTTACTAGCATTGAAGAGAGTTCATTGATTTAATCCCATTAATCTTGGGGTTAATTCATCGTTGGGTTAACCCCAAGATTATAAAAATAACAACTGCTGAAAAACAGAGGACAGAGCAACCCAGCATGAAATGGGAGCCTAGGGCAGCAACCAACCTATGCAGAGAAAGGGCACGCCAGCCATGATGTAGCCACGCAGAATGAAATGAAATGTTGGACATTAACTTCTCCAAAGGGCAAGACAGAAAACAGCATTTCTGAACTGAAGCTGGAAACGTGGATGGGAGGAGGCATCTGCAATGGGCTAGGTGTGGGGAGGTGGATGAGGTCATCTGTGCCAGCACTTGGGAAGAAGGGAAATGACCCATACTAATGATGGGCCAAGTAGAATGTGCAGTTCTGACCTGGTAAGAGATAAGAGACCAAACAAGGGAAGGAGAAGCAATTTTTTAAGGAACTGAAGACTGGTAGAGCTGATGTGATCAATATAGCACTGTGTAGCAGCTCTTAAGATAGCATCCTAGGTACCAAAGTTGACCTGCTCAAATTAAGTCCTTTGGGGATCTGCCATGCAATAAAAAGGGCATCGCAGCAACTAATGCAGC
Organism: Masticophis lateralis; assembly: GCA_030761175.1. Classification (NCBI taxonomy): domain Eukaryota; kingdom Metazoa; phylum Chordata; class Lepidosauria; order Squamata; family Colubridae; genus Masticophis; species Masticophis lateralis. The sequence goes on along the minus strand of JAUDYJ010000005.1, from coordinate 77,399,789 downwards.
TTAATTAGCTACAGCAGCAGGAAGGTATGAAAAATTATCCGGTAATGGTGGTGCTGGAGCTGGCTTGCATAGATGCACTTGAGAGCCAATTACTGAATTCTTTTGGAATTTTGCAAGCCCGTTGAGAGCACAGCTAAGTCACAACTGCTTGTAAGCCAACCATCTGCTTGGCAGTCCAAGGTACAGCACAGAAGAGGCAATGGAGCTAGCACAGCCAGCTGTTATGCATCAGCACACCACTGTAGGTATCTCAAGATCAAGGGTCAGCATCAAGTCTTCATAATCCCTCCTGGTTCAGAGATAGCCAGCCTTGAAATAACTCCAGCAGGAAGTGGCATCCTACTTAATTGGTGTCTCATAAGTCAAGAGTTCCCCAACCTTTCTGACTTTGCAAACTGGCAGGGTGGGAGGAGATGGTTCCACAAGAGTGGCAAGCACACAAGATCACCATTTGCGCACGCTTGCCCGCTGCTTACACAAATGGGGATGCGTGCTCGCCAACTAGTTCCATAACCCAGTTCTGAATGTCTCAAGGCCTGGTAGTGGGCTGTGGCCCAGTAGCTGGGAACCCCTATCATAAGTTACAAATTGGCCAAGAAAGGAACTGAATGATAATGGTAGACCGGATGTCCCGAAGGTGCTTTTTCACGAAGCACCTGGACTTTCTTGTTTTTCTTTGAAGATGTTTTGTTTCTCATCCAAGAAGCTTCTTCAGCTCTGACTGGATGGTGGGGAATGGAAGGATTTATACTCCTTGCAGACAGCTGGTCATTTGCATTCTTTTAGCAAGTCTGTAAGGACACCTGGAGGTTTATCTGTGTCATCAGGGTCACCTGGGAGGTGCAAATGGATGTGGAACCTTTGGGAGAACCATGACCTGGATGACTGAGAATGTCCATAGACAGGCTTTGATGTAGTCTAACTGGGAATCTCTACGTCAGGGGTATCAAAATCAAGGCCAGTGGGCCCCATCTGGCCTGCGGGGTGCTTAAATGTGGCCTGTGGGGCCAACCTGGAAATAGCAAAGGACAGCCCCTTGGTGCCACTAGCAAAAAAAAGGGGTGCAGGGGCCGTATACACACACACACACACACACACACACACACACACACACACACGTACGTTTTGACCAGCAAAGTGCTGCAAGAGGCCGTCCAGGCTGAAAACCGGGCACGGATGGGGAGGCGCATGCGGCTCCCCCATGCCCCATTTTGGCCAGCAGAGTGCTGCAGGAGCTGTCCCTCCCGTCTCCCCCCCGATCCAGCCAGCCTGCGGAGAACTCTACAATGCTGATCTGGTCCTCGAAGAAATCCAGTTTGACATCCCTGCTCTATGTTCTTAAAATCAAGATTTTTGGAAGTTGATAGGCAAGTTCTAATCTAAGGTATTCATAGAATCATAGGGGTGGAAGGGACCTTGGAGTTCCTGTAGCCCAACCCCCTTACCAAGGCAGGAGTCCTTATACCATCCCAGCAAGGTTCAACCAAACTTATCTCAGATAACATCAGCTACGACCCCTGCATAGCCCCAAGGGAGTCGGACAGCAGCCAATAGAATACATATTCTTTCACAGGAACAGGAAGCTGAAGTTCAAAGCCCAAGAAAGGGTATAAATATCTCTCACTCTCCACTCCAACCCATGTGGTCCTATTCATCAATAAACCCTCTTTCCAAACAGCTTCCATGTTTCCAGAGTCTTTCTCTCCACTTGGAATTGAACCATACGACAATACAAAAGTTTCCGCTCCTACATTGGGTTGTTGGTAACCAAATGGAATTGGAACGATTCAGTCATTGAATTATGATCTTGCTATTTCTTGCTTTTATATCCCTTGTGGAATATAAAAGGCTGCCTTTACAATTTGGCTCATGCCCTAAATATTGCTGTATTGCTGGTCAATGGATTAAAATATTCTTATGATGCTTTGTCTTGATCTTTTCCTCTTGGATTAAAAAAAAAATGATGCTAGCCTCCCATAGCTTTCAGAAGTTTATATCCTCGGATTGGAAAAGCATGAAATTTAATCTTGGGATTATAATCAGTTCAGTGAGAGTAATATATTGGTTTTAGATGTTTTTATTTTTCCTGTCATCTTCAAGTTATTTACAGCTCTGAAATACATATTATACATAATATATGAAAGCATATACATATTCTTTATATGTATATATAACCCCATTTGTGTGTGTGTGTGTGTGTGTGTGTGTGTGTGTATATAAACGAGATGATACCTCCTGCCTACCAGCCATTTGGAAACCCGCCCTTATTGCAACTCAGACTAAGCCGAGCACAACCAAGCCCCCACCCAATCAGCTCCCAGCCCCACTAGCAGTTAAAAGGAAGAGACAGCTGCGATCTCACATTGCTCCTGGAAGCACGAAGCCGAGAACACCAGCCTGAAGATGACGAATGAGACTTCATCGAAACGTTGCCAAGACACTTCCACTTTTACGCGGGAGAAGACCCGAATAACAAAAGACCTACATACAAACACCCACGAAAACCTCAGAAAACAGATATATATATATATTCTTACTTTTCGTAGATTTAATGTGTGTTTTTCCTTTAAGCGAGGTTTTTCCTACGTAGCCAAGATTTTTCTGGAACCACAATTGAGCGAAATCACATTCACTACTTTCTGGGTTCTTTCTCCATCTTTTCATTCTGGCAGCAAGCAAATTTTGTGCTGCATTGTGGGAGACCTCTATAGCTATTTCTGGCTCCTTAGCCGTCCTCAGTAAGCCACACCCACATCTCATGTTCCTCCCTGTAAAGGCACAATGTCTCCCACAATGCAGCACAAAATTTGCTTGCTGCCAGAATGAAAAGATGGAGAAAGAACCCAGAAAGTAGTGAATGTGATTTCGCTCAATTGAGGTTCTAGAAAAATCTTGGCTATGTAGGAAAAACCTGGCTTAAAGGAAAAACACACATTAAACCTATGAAAAGTAAGGAAATTGACATTGTGCCTTTACAGGGAGGAACATGAGATGTGGGTGTGGCTTACTGAGATGGCTAACAAGCCAGAAATAGCTATATAGGTCTCCCACAATGCAGCTTGCTGCCAGAATGAAAAGATGGAGAAAGAACCCAGAAAGTAGTGACTGTGATTTTGCTCAATTGTGGTTCCAGAAAAATCTTGGCTACATAAACTTCAAATTTTAAATTAACCGTTACAGGGATTGGATGTGAACATAAATTGGATTTAATATATTATATCTATTTTCTGATGTATTTTATTGCTGCATGTGGCACATAAAAAAATAAAAAATAAAACAACTACTTCATGAGAACCTAAGCAGCTTCTATATCAGAAAGATCTCCAGTGTATTATGGAGGTTGATAGGTCACAGGATTTGAAATACAGATCTGTGAACTTTCTAGATGCAGACTAACTAGCAAAAGGTCCAGTTTAGCTAGTTTAGCTCAAAGAAGGAGCCTGCAGGGAAAGCAGCTAAAGAATCTTTTTTCATAACCACAGTGACATGCTTGCTGAGCATTTAGTAATCTGGGTTAATTGTGGAGATACCGTCATCTTAATTCCCCAAGTCCTCATTTGACTCCCAGGTGACAGAAATGGGGTCTTGATAGCTAACTATAGCCAAAGAGTTTAAAGCATACAATCTTTCTGTTTAGGGACGCGGTAGCTCAGTGGCTAAGATGCTGAGCTTGTTGGTCAAAAGGTCAGCAGTTCAACAGTTCGAATCCCTAGTGTCGCGTAATGGGGTGAGCTCCCATTACTTGTCCAAGCTTCTGCCAACCTAGCAGTTTGAAAGCATGTAAAAAATGCAAGTAGAAAAGTAGGGACCACCTTTGGTGGGAAGGTAACAGAGTTCCATGCACCTTTGGCGTTTAGTCATGCCGTCACATGACCACGGAGACATCTTTGGACAGTGCTGGCTCTTCGGCTTTGAAATGGAGATGAGCACCACTCCCTAGAGTTGGGAACAACTAGCACATATGTGCGAGGGGAACCTTTACCTTTACCTCTACCTTTATCTTTCTGTTTACATATGTAGTATCTCTTCTCAAGAGTTCAAGAAGACAGAGTTCAATACTAGAAGTGGGACTCATAATCATTAATCCAGTATGGGTTTCAAAGTTCACAGTCTTGGCAATCACAATCTTAAATAAGAACAAAGAGCCACCATCCGGTCCAGACAAAAATCAAGGGAGACTTGTAGATATACAGATAAATCTGGGAGGCAAAAATACAGCTAGTGAAAGGATTAGGTATTCCAGAAGTTTTGATTTGTTTGGGTTGTGTGTGTGTGTGTGTGTGTGTGTGTGTGTGTGCCTTCAAGTCAACCTTGACTCCTGGCAACTGCCTGGACAGGTCCCTGCAGTTTTTCTTGGCAAGATCTCAAAACTGTTTGTTATTGCTTGTGAGCTAGGGCAGAGAGAGAAAGAGAGAGGAAGGGAGAGAGAGAGGGAGGGAGGGAGGGGGGGAGAGAGAGAGAAAGAGAGAGAGGGAGAGAGAGTGTGTGTGACTGGCCCCAGATCACCCAGCTGCCTTCCTGCCCAAGGCAGGGCTAAGAATTATCAGTCTTCTGATTTCTAGCCTCATGCCTTAACCAGTACACCAAATTGGCTCCCCATTCCAGAAGTTACATCAGCATTTTTGTACTATCAGGTAGAGACCTAAATACAGGTAGTCCTCGAGTTACAACAGTTTATGTACCCTGTTTCCCCCAAAATAAGACCGGGTCTTATATTAATTTTTGCTCCAAAAGACGCATTATGGCTTATTTTCTAGTTAGGTCTTATTTTGGGAGAAATACAGTATTAAACGCTTCCGTCTGGTTGACTATCTTAAATGGAGGTTATTTTTGGGGTAAGGCTTATATTACGAGCATCCTGAAAAATCATGCTAGGGCTAGACCCAGTTGGGCTTATTTTCGGGGAAACAGGGTAGTGACCCTTTGAAGTTATGACGGCACTGAAAAAAGTGACTTATGACTGTTTTTCAGACTTACAATCATTGCAGCATTCCCGTGGTCATGTGATCAAAATTCAGACACTTGGCAACTGAGTGATGACCATTTTTCACACTTACAACCATTGCAATATCCCCACAGTCACTTGATGAAAATTAGGATGCTTGACAACTGACTCATATTTATGATGATTGCAAGGTCTCGGGGTCATGTGATCATCTTTTGCAACCTTCTAGCAAATAAAATCCATGGGGAAGCCACATTCATTAAACAACTATGTTATAAGTCAGTGATTCACTTAACAACTGTGGGAAGGAAGGTCATAAAATGGAGCAAAATTCATTTAACAACTGTTTTAGCAACTTAACAACAGAAATTTTGGGCTCAGTTGTGATTCTAAGCCAAGCACTACCTGTACTGTTACTATCCAACTAGCTCAAACTTAAATAGTTTCAGGAACAGGACTAGTTAGGAGCAATACCCTAAGTAAACTACTAATTCTAAAAGTCTCTTTTAAACAAACTGATACTTTTTTTGATGTTATATAGCAGTGAAGACGCTCTTACAAGTTTGGTAGCCAGATCATTTGTTGGGAGTGTCAGATTTTAGAATCTGAAGTTGCGGTGCTTGATTGTACTCTGTCAGGTGCAAAGGATCGGGACCATACATTTGGGTCAGCGGTGGGTTTCACATTTTGTTACCATTTGCTTTGTGTGTGCCTCCTGCGCATGCGCCCAGCTTCAAAAACGTGTCTAAATAGGACGGCATAGAGCCTGGGCGGGGTGGCAGGTGGGCAGGCCCACCCGTGATTTCTGCTACCGATTCGCCTGAACCAATCTAAACTGGCTGAATACCACCCCTGATTAGGTTGCAATTCAGAAGATTGCTGAAGTCGATATATAAGAATCTAGTCAACTAAAATTCAAGCCTCAATCAGCGCTAGATAAGGATCAATGGAATTCAGTATCTATTAAAGACAATTGGACCACTTATGGTAACGTAATGATTCTAAGCTGATGATACACTTCAGTCTGCCTCCACTTCTGCCTGCTCTTTTCCTATATGTCTGTGCTCCATCTCCGGAGACAAACCTGCTTGATGCCTCCCTCAGAACCTTGTTCTGTTTCAGATAAAAAAATCCATCAAAGGCATACCATGCAGACAAATAATTCCACTTAAGTACTCTGTGAGCAGAGCTTTTGAATAAGGAAATATTGACCCAAAATGCAAAGGATCTTATTAAAAGGATATAAGAGCAGATAGAAATCAGAGCAGGAGACACACGATCAAAATAATAATAAAAAAAAAGCTCTTTGCAGCAGATCGGGTGAAAATCTGCATAGTGAGAAAGCGAACATGAAAAATCTCGACCATTTTGCCATAAATCTTCCCTGCCAAATGAACACGGTAATCCATTCTCATTAAGAAACCAGTCATTCTAATTTTTCATTTGTAGAGCAGGGGACGGGGAAGGTGGAAAACCCAGATGCTTGGCACCGAGTGTTTTGTTTCATTCACAAACATCCTGACACATGTGGGAAGAAATAGTATATTTCTGCAAAACAAATTACTTTAATGCACCAGCTCTGGGTACATTCCAAAAATAACATTAATGTTTTTTAGACGGTGTGCCTTGAAATCAAACCAGCGCTATCCAAAGAAAGAAAGAAAGAAAGAAAAAACCTTCTTAAGGGAGGTCAGCCAACAGAAAAACCCTTCAAGGAATTGTATACTTTACATACCATCTATTTCTCCTATGCACATTATATTCTCGGGAAGGCATCCCAACTATTGTTGAGTCAGATCTATTTCTACTGGTGAGTGAGTGAAAAAACGAGGATAATGATCTATGTACTCACAGGGTGAGCAACAGAGAACAAATCCAAACCAACTTGCTTGTTAACAGTTTTAGGTGTGTTCACATTACAAGGTTTATTATATTCCAGGGGATTTCCCACTTCACGCCCTTAGAGATGGAGTACAGGCTGTCCTCGACTTATGACTACAATTGAGCCCAACATTTCTGTTGCTATGTGAGACTTTTAAGTGAGCTTTGCCCCCTTTTATGACTTTTCTTGCCACAGTTGTTAAGTGAAATCATGGCTGTTAAGTGAATCTGGCTTATCCATTGACTTTGCTGGCCTGACCTCAGGACACTGCAATGGTCATAAATATGAGCCAGTTGCCAATCTCACAAATTTTGATCATGTGACTCTGGGGGTACCGCAATGGTTGTGTGAAAAATGACGATAACCTTTTTTTTAGTGCTACTGTAACTTTGAACGGTCACTAAATGGAATGTTGTAAGTCGAGGACTACCTGTATTTCTTAGTGCAAACTAGGTCCAGCAAGGAGCTCTAGAAGGTGGCAGATCTGAAAATACTAAGCAGGTATTAGGACCAATTTAGTGTGGGGTTGGAAAACTCATCAGAAATCCTTCCATTCCCCACCACCCAGTCAGAACTGAAGAAGCTTCTTAGATGAGAAGTGAAACGTCTTCAAGGAAAAACAAGAAAGTCCAGTTGCCTCTTGAAAAAAGCACCTTTGGGGCAACCGTGAACTGAATGACTAAGAATCTCCATAGACACCAGAAAATACCACGGTGCTAGACTAGAGAGGCAAATAAATTAACCTGAGACCCTAAGACTGAATGCAACGTGTAAAATCCAAAAGTTATTATATGGTATTTTCTATTATCATTAACAGGACAAATGCATGACTATATTAATTTGTATTAATTTTAAATGGGAATGAAATAAAACAAATTATAGCTTTTGTCTTGGACTTATCTACTTTAAAAAAAAAAAATCTCCCAGCATGTTGCTTGAGGGCCAAGTAAAGCCTTAGCACAACATTATTTACCCCGGTTTTTATATAAAATTATGCTGTACAGCTTTGCTTGTGGTCCATTGTATTTGTGAGGGTTTTTGGGGTAAATATCTGCATAATCTACATGGAGGAGACTCCTGTGATTTTATCTTATGATTCTGCATGAACTTAAAATATAGGAGACTGGTGGAGCAATGGACTAAAGCACTGTTAAATAGCACTTAGTTACCAGCTGCCTGCAATTACTGCAAGTTCGAATCTCACCAGGCTCAAGGTGGACTCAACCTTCCATCCTTCCGAGGTTGGTAAAATGAAGACCCGGATTGTGGGGGCAATAAGCTGACTTTGTATAAAAAAGAACACCGCTTAGGGGGGGCAAAAGCCCTACTAAGCAGTTATGTACAAAAGTATGAAGGCTATTGCTTAATGCATTGTAAGCTGCCCTGAGTGTCCGGAGAAGGGCGGTATATAAATCAAACTAATAAATAAATAAATAAATAAATAAATAAATAAATAAATAAATAAATAAATAGTATGAAAAGAAAACGACTTCCCCAAATCCCAGCTAAAGACAGCCTCTCCAACTGGGAGTAAAAAGATAGTATTGCAAGTGCTACATCAGGAATGTCCAACCTTGGCAACTTTAAGATTTATGGACTTCAACTCCTGAGGGCTGGCTGGGGAATTCTGGGACTTGAAGTCCACAGGTCTTACAAGTTATCAAGGTTGGACACCCCTATGCTGCATCATCCTCTTATGAAGAAGAACATAAGGAGAGCAGTCAAGAGATTTGTAATTATGGGCTCATAACAGGCCTTAGACAGCAAGAAAGGTACTGAGATTGGATGGATGCCCAATTTCCAAGGTGATTAGTCACAAACAATGTCACTTATGGGAAGTTGAGAAACTACTAGAATTAAAGGCAGTTTACAGTGTCTATTTTAGAAAACTAAACAAGTGAAACCTTGAGCTCTTGAAATCATGTTGTCTAGTCTTTCCATTATATTGATTAAAGAGCCCATTTCAAGCAATGCACATTTCTTGATGTCAGCCTTTGTTATTTGGTGTACAAGAACAAGAACACATCACAGCCTTTCATGCAACTATTCAAATACTGATCCATATTTCTTCTTGAAAAAAATATAATTTTAGGGATACAACCAACCAAAACATTTGTACCTTCAACTTTTAAGTTTTGGCTTATGAATACATCCACTGCTATTTGCTAAGTATGGATTATGGCTTGTGAACAATTCATGATTAAAACAAAAATGTGGTTTAGTGCAATATATGAACTCAGCCTATAACTTGGTGCTCAAGTTCTTCCTAAAGTTAAAGGTTCTCCTTGCATATGTGCTACTTGTTCCCAACTCTAGGGGGCAGTGCTCATCTCTGTTTCAAAGCCGAAGAGCCAGCGCTGTCCAAAGATGTCTCCGTGGTCATGTGGCTGGCATGACTAAACGCCAAAGGCATACGGAATGCTGTTACCTTCCCACCAAAGTGTTCCCTATTTTTTCTACTTGCATTTTTTACGTGCTTTTTAAGTGCTAGGTTGGCAGAAGCTGGGACAAATAAGGGAGCTCACCCCATTACGTGGCACTAGGGATTTGAACCGCTGAACTGCTGACCTTTTGATCGACAAGCTTGGCATCTTAGCCACTGGGCCACTGCATCCCCTTCAAGTTCTTCCTAGAGGGCCTTAAAAACGATTCATTCACTTAACTCACTGCCTTATCTTTAACAGAAAGCTAATTTGTGCATCTAATAAGCACATCAGGCTCCACAAGCAGCAAAGTGTGCCTTTTTCACATGGGCAACACAGCCTCACACCCTAAACTTGCATAATATGTGAATGCCTTTTAATTTCCCTATGTTGGAATGTAATCTGGATTCCCAGGAGGCAAGGACTGTTTTCCAAAGGGCAAAGAGGCAGAAGGGCTTGGGAAATTTAGTTAACAGAAAGAGAGTTAAACTGGCTCCTCCCTAGCAATTTCTAGTTTATCTATAGTTATGTACAGTATATGGTTGCTTTAATGTGGCAAGATTCTCTCTATAGATAAAAGAACAATAAAGGACACTACTCAAAAAGAATTTGTGTTGTTCTTGGTTCTTGGGGGCCTGGCATCCTTCAGCTGCTCTTTCCACTCAGCATGATGCCAATTCTAGGCTGCCATTCTTCTTGTACCAATTATGCAAAATTGCTGTATGACCTGGCAATGAGCATATGTTGCTAGAAGACCACAAGGTTATTGTCCAATTTCCAGCATGCTACCAGAACCATGGGAAATGCTTCTTCGCTTATTCTACCCCACTGCAATAGAGTTGTCAGTCAACCGACCAAGAGTGTGTCAACCTGTTTCCCATGAGACTCATTGAGTACAGGTTCTGTGAGAAAATTTCCCTTAACCATTTGTGGTTTTATTGTACTTCCTCTTTGAGCTTTACCTTCGGCGTGTTCCATCTTTGCAGATCCATGTTTTTCTGAGGGTTAGTGGGTTTTCCTTCCTTGTCACTCATCCTGCTTCATTTTACACCTCTAACAATTTCAGTTTTGTAACCCTGTAATGAGCTGCGCATTAATCTCTTCTTTCAGAACATTGCAACTGCCAGAATTGTAGATCCCAGCCAGATTTGCCTTATTATACAGAAATGCCCACAAATTCTTCCTGTCACCACATCCTTTGAGCTATTCAACTCATCTAATCAATTCATTCTGGGTTGTTTTTCTCTGATGTACTATTTTAAGTCCTCTAATGCAATTCCCCCCCTCCCCGCCCCCCAAATGATGCAGTAGCCTATTCTGATCTGTGCAAGAGCTAGGGAGGGAAGCCATAAAAGGGACTTTCTTCTGTAGCCAAGACGTGTCTAAAGACCTCCATTAATTTATTCTGAATTTGTGATAAGTGTTTGCACTTTCGCTATTTGCCCTAGTTGATCTTGCAAGAAGGGAGTTCAGAAACAGCAGTTTTATTTATTCAGTCTTTACGTGGATTTTGTTTATATTCATGTCTGCAAAAGGGTTTGAGTGCCTCTTAGCATAGAGGTAGACTTGCAACCCAAGACTGCAAATATTATTTATTTGTTTGTTTATATGCTGTCTATCTTCCCTACAAGGTGACTCTGGGCGGTAGTTCCCAATCTTATGTTTTTGCAGCTCCCAATTAGAACTGCGTAGAAATCCAGTTTAGAACGACAAAATGTGACTTAAGAACAATCAAGGTAGTACACGACTTATGACCGTAACTGAACCTGGTCATAAGTCATGATAGTTGTCAAATGGGTCGACTGACTAAATTTTACAACCTTTTTGCAGTTGCATGAACAGTTTTCAGCAAAACAGTCATGAAATATTGTCACATGACCACAGAATGCTGCCAACTATCATAAACCTGGCCTGGTTGCCAAATTTTGGTCATGTGACTGTGGGAGGGCCCCGATCATCAGAACTTGGAATCCACCAAGGTAGAGCTGTTGTAACTTCAAACAGTCACTAAACAACCCATCATAAGTCCAGGACCACCTGAACATATTGTACTATGCATTTCAAGTCCTTCTTCCCCAGTTTTCATGGCTACCTTCCAATCACACACTTGTTCCCCCACTGACTTTGCTCGTCAGAAATTGGCTGGGAAAAGTTGCAAGTGGTGATCCATTGACCCCGTGACACTGCAACCATTTTGAATACATGCTGGTTGCCAAGTGGCTAAATTTTGATCACGCGACTATAAGGAATGCTCCCAATGGCTGGAAGTGTGAGGACTTCTTTCAGTGCTGCTGTATCTTTGGAGGTATAGTTGTAAGTCGAGGACTACCTGTACAGAAGGAATCATGATGACCAACTGTTTCTTGCTACATCCTATAGGAATCTGACATCATTAGTCCCCTAAAGTCTTTTCACGAGACATCTTACTAAGGAAAGGCAACAGAAACTTCTACTTCCCCGGCAAAATATTTTTGGCAACAAACTGGTAACTGCCTTCACTTTCCATAGGTCCTCATTTTATATAACCTAGTACTGAAGTGGTTCTCGGTTTGAAGTGGCTTTACTATAGGAAGTCATCTGACTCTAAAACAGGAATGCAAAACTTGTGGCTTTTTAGTTGTGAACTGAGCTTCAGGGTGTAGCATCCCTTGCTATTGGTCTGGGGCAGGAGTCTGCAACCTTAAACACTCAAAGAGCCATTTGGACCAGTTTCCACAGAAAAGAAAACACCGGGAACCACAAAACCCTTCCCGTGCCTGACAATTTCTTGAGCGGCCACAAAACTAGCACATGTAGTTGAAATTAAACGTTGTTTCCTCCTGAAACTTTTCTTTTCTTGGATTTATCCATGGTTGGCCTACCGGGGGTTGAAAAACTCAATAAATCTTGTGCCGGCGGGTATCGCATATTGGCGGTTGTGACGCATATTTTCAGTAACAGAGAGCCGCAGCAGAGGGGTGAAAGAGCCACTCTAGGGGTTGCTGACCCCTAGTCTGGGGCCACCATGGATTAATTTCACCTTAATCTGGTGGGCAATTGGAAACTCTTTTGATAAAAAAACCTTTGCAGGAACTGGCCATGGCTAGTTTAGTGAAGAGAAAGACCAGGGGAGACAGGATAGTCATGTTCCAATATTTAATGGGCTGCCACGGAGGAGGGGGTCAACCTATCTTCCAAAGCACTTGAAGGCCAGACAAAGAATAATGGATGGAAGCTGATCAACCTGAAAATAAGGAGAAATTTTCTGACAGTGAGAACAATCAACCAATGGAACAGAAGTTGCCTTCAGAAGTTGTGGGAGCTTCATCACTGGAAACTTTCAAGAAGAGACTGGACAGCCATGGTGAAGGGTCTCCTGCTTGGGCGGGGGGGTTGGACTAAATGACCTACAAGGTCCCTTCCAACTCTGTTAATCTGTTATCTTCACTGGGATGAACTTTTAAAGTGTAGGATATCATCGGACGCTCCCTCTGAATACCAGAAGAGATGTGAAACTGAACCCTCCCTTTCAACATGTAGGAAGCATTTAAAAGAATCTTTTATTCAGTGCCCATTTGGAGACTAGTGTCAGAATGGGTGGCGCTATCCGAGTTGGGGTTGAACCTGGCTGCTGGATGATATAAGACATCATGGTTTCGTGATTTTAATATTATCACTGCCAATGACATCTCTTCTTTCTGATATATGGATTTCTTCGGTTGATTTGTGAATTGCATTGCTGCTTGTACGTTGCTTAGTCTCACAGCTGCAGCTGCCTAAAGCATTAGTAATGAATAAATGAATAAAAAATACAGGCAACCCTTGACTTGCAACTGTTATTTAGTGACTGTTTGAAGTTACAACAGCCCTACTAAGCAAGTATATACAAAAGTATGAAGGCTATTGCTTAACGCATTGTAAGCTGCCCTGAGTCTCCAGAGAAGGGCGGCATATAAATTAAATAATAATAATAAAAAAACCAGCCCTGAAAAAAAGCGATTTTGACCACTTTTCACAACAGTTGTAGCATCCCCATGATCAAAATTGGAGTCCTTGGCAAATGGCATGTATTTATGACAGGGTCCTGCAGTTGTCATTTGTAACCTTCCCAGCTGGCTTCCAACAGGCCAAATCAATGGGGGAAGCCAGATTCGTTTAGTGACCGAATGATTCAGTGAACACCTGCACTGATTCGCTTAACAACGGCGGCCAGAAAGGGGGTAAAATGGGGCATAACTCACTCAACAACTGCCTTGCTTAGCAACGGAAATGATGGGCTCAATTGTGGTTGTAAGTCAAAGTCTACCTGGACTATGTACATCGCCTGTATGTATCCAAGAAAAACTAGGGGTGACATGATAGCAGGAGTCCAGTGTTTGAGGGGTTGCCACAAAGAGGAGAGGGGTCAACTTATTTTCCAAAGCACCAGAAGACCAAAAAAAAAAAAAAAAGGGTGGATGGAAACTAAGCCAGGAGAGAAGCAACCTGGAATTAAGGAGAAACTTCCTAACAGTGAGGACTATTAACCAGCGGAACGGCTTGCCACCAGAAGTTGTAGGTGGCTTTATCACTGGAGGTTTTTAAGAAAATGACTCAGGTAACCAAAATGACCCCAGGCTTTTGGAGGTTGTGAGTTCCTTCCTAGGTAGAGGCAGATGTAGGGTCTCCTGCTTGGCCAGGGAGTTGGACTAGATGACCTGCAAGATCCCTTCCAACTCTGTTAATCTGTTAAAGTCCCATTGGCAAGTCAGACCAAGGCACGGTAAGAGCGAGACTACCACATTTATGCGCGCAGCCCCGACACATCCTCCCCAGCTCTCAGGTATGAACAATTAATCAGTGAGACAAGTTGTCTCTGGAAGTTGGGGTGGCTCCATCAATGGAGGCTTTAAAGAAGAGATCGGAGAGTCATTTGTCCGGAATGGTCTAGGCGGATCTCCTGTTGAGCAGGGGGCTGGACTAGAAGACCTCCAAGGTCCCTTCCAACTCTGTTATTCTGTAAAAGACTCAAAGAGGTGGACAGCCACCTCTCTGAAATGGTCTAGGGAGGGTCTCCTATTGAGCAGGGGGTTGGACTAGAAGACCTCCAGCTCTATTCCGATTGAAGTCAATGGGGGTGGGGTGGGGGGGAACTGACTGACTTCCAGGTCAGTCAGTCCCCCCACCCCACCCGGGTTTCGAGTAAGTTTAGTCGGGGAAGTCCGAAATTCTCATCCTTTCATACCTCGCGTTTCACATCCTACCCCCTCCGCTCCCCTCACCCGCATTTGTGAGTTTTGCGCGTCCCCCACGGCCCCTCCTTCCCTGCCTCTTTCCCCACGTAACCCCTTTCTGAGGAAACCTCCCCTCTCTCTCTCTCTCTCTCTCTCTCTCTTTTCCTTTCCACCCGCGGCATTTTCCCGGCTCTCCTGCAACCGCTGCAGCCTGGCGCCCAGGCGAGGGCGGAGGCAAATTTAGGGCGGGCTCGGCCTGGGATTGACACGCGGGTGGCCCGCGCCCTGAACAACGGAGGGCCTCCCGATTGGTTGGCTCGCGCGCGAGCGGGGATCCTTTTTTTTTTATTTTTTATTTTTCCCCACCCTCTCCCCCCCCCCAACACAACCCCACCCCCCCTCCACCTCCTCCTCCTCTTCCAACCCCCCCCACCCCTTTCGAGCAATCCCGCAGCGCTGCCTGCCGGAGAGCGGCGACTTCCAGTGGAGAGATGGCGGCCACCGCGGGCAGATCGCTGCTGCTCGTCCTCTCCAGGACTCCCGGCGGCGGAGGCGGCGGTGGAGGCGGCGGAGGACCGGCGTTGACCGCCGCCGGCTGCTTCTTGGGACTGGAGAGGCGCCGGCAGCAGCAACACCAGCAGAGGCACAGGACGGTGAGTGCCCGGGGCGGAGGCCAGAACCCGGGACGGGGCAAGCGAGGACGCCCGCTTGGGGCTTGCGGGTGTGGGGGAAGAGCAACCGGGGTTGGTTGCCCTTCAGTGAAGGGCTTGGGACGGGCGGGGAGCCGTCGGGCGGTGCGGCGGGGAAGCCCTTGGACGCCGGACTTCCCAGTGCCGCCCGTCGGGTCTCCTTCTTCCCTCCCTCGGCCGGGGAGCCCTGCCCAGTCCTGACTCAGGGTCCGCCCCGCCAAGCGGAGGGACCGCCCGCCCGGGGCAAGGACGACCCTTCCCCCCCCCCCCCCCCGCTTTGGCTGCTCGGTCCCGGCGTGGAGGAGGAAGGCAGGCGGCCGGCTGGAAGCCTGGTGGGGTGTGGGGTGGAAAAGAGGCGACCCGCAGGCTGCGGAATAGGAAGGAAGCGCCGCCGCTGTGGCTGCTTTTTGCTTTGCTGCAGCGCCTTGGATAGCTTTCCGCCTGCCCCCCCCCCCCTTTCTCTTCTCTTCTCTTCTCTCTGCTGCTGCATCTTTTGGGTTATCAAATTATTATTAATAATAATCTTGGCCAAGGATCTCCGGGTGGGCGCGGCGGAGGGAAAGCCGGTCGTTGGAGGCGAAGCGGTCGTCCCTGCGAGGAGCGCAAGAGGGAAACGCGAACTCTTCTTCGTTCTTTTTTTTCCCTCTCTCTCTCTCTCTCGCCTTCAGCCCCAACTTCGGGGGGAAAAAGGGGGGGGGGAGAGAACGGAGGACCCTTTCCCGAGAAAGAACTAGGATTGGACTCTGGTGGGGTGTTTTTTTTTTTAATGGGAAGCGGGGACGACAGTGTTCAGACGTGCGCTTTCCCCGTCTCTAAAGCGAAGATGCGGATCGCTTGGCCGGGAGCGATTTTTGCCTCCTTCTCCCCCCCCCCCGCCCCCACCTCCCTCGCCAGGTCGTTTGGCTTGTCGCGTCTGAAGGCTCAAAAAACCATGACAGCGCGTCCAGATGTCCAGGATGTACAAGCCACCTTCAATATTCCAGGCAATATTTCAGCCCGGCTGCTCTGCAAAACCCACCCTGGGGCCAGTTTGGATCATAGTGTTGTGTGAACCCAGAACTCAAGTCAATAGAGAAAGCCATAATAAGGCGAGGGTGTCCTTCAGATAGGATGAATGGGGGGGGGGGGGGAGGGGGGAGGGTGTTGGAATAAAAGCCCTGATACATTTGCAAGTTGACAGCCATCAGGGATGCAATTCCAGAATCTTGTCACAGGTTGTGTGGTACCTCTTACGGTTTGGCTTGCAATCTAATTTGGCTTGCAATCTAACTTGGCTTGCAATCTAACGGCGTGGTAAGAGATGGGTTCGTATTTAAGTTGGTAAAAATCCACTCATTTAGGTTCTGTGTTTTAAGATGGATGTTAGAGTGCTTATGGCTGCTACCCCAATCTTCTTGAGAACACGGTCCACCGTTTCTTGCTAGCTCGCTGTTCCTTAAAGTTGTGAAAGTAATGAGTACATGTTGTACACATAACAATGGGGTTTTTTTAGAGAAAAGAACCTTTTGCCAACTCAGACTTTTATTATGTTTTAGCTTATTAATTCTTTATTCTTCCCACTTTAAGTTTTTTTAGTTTCTCTACTCAAAACAAATATAATCACTTTGTGCCAGAGTAACTTCAGCATACTTTGTGGTAGTGACCTCTGCTTTTCTTTTTTTTTTTGTGATACTCTTCAGATGAAACACTACTACAGGTAGTCCTTGGTTTACAACAGTCTGCGCTCCAAACAGAAGCACAGAAATTACAACAGCGCTGAAAAAAGTGATTTATGACCATTCTTCACACTTACAACCATTGCAGCATCCCCATAGCCACGTGATCAAAATTGAGATGTTTGGCAACTGACTTATACTTATGACGGTTGCAGTGTCCCTGGGGTCATGAGAGCACCTTTTGCGACCTTCTGATAAGCAAATCAATGGGGAAGACCGATTCACTTAACAACCGTGTTACTAATTTAGCAACTGCAGTGATTCACTTGACAGCTGTGGCAAGAAAGGTTGTATAACGGGACAAAGCTCACTTAACAACTGTCCTGCTTAATAACAAATTTTGGGCTCAATTGTGATTGTTAAATCAAGGCCTACCTGTATGTAGCAGTGAATTTTCAACCAGAGTCATAGTTGTAAATTTGTAACGCTTTGAATGGGCCAGAAAATATACAGCCCTGGGATTTTCATACTTTTTCAGGAATCTGATACTTTAAAAAACAAACAAGCAGAATGTTTAATGATTAAAAAAACTGGCAGTAAACTGAAACAGTTATTTAAAGTTATTTCAATTTCACAAAAATCAATGCCCTTATCATTGTTCCAGAAAGCTCTCCACTTATTTCAGATATAAAAAGTAAACTGCAAAATTAATATTTTGGTGTAAAAAATTTTAAACCTCGAATTTCAAAGTGACATGGTAATTCAATATTTCAGTATTCAGTATTTTAACAAAATTAATGTCCACTGAGTGGATAGAACTGTATTTCATTAGAAAAATTGCTGTGAACATTCTTGGCTGTGTTCACTTTTTTGCCATTACAGAACTCTATTTTTACTTATCATGGACAATAGTTTTGATATATAAAGGCCAAAGGAAAAAAAAAACTTTTGCCAGAGTTCAGGACAAAAAAAAAAGTCTTTATAATGCTACAGATGAGTGATAACGCTGTTTCCCCTAAAATAAGACATCCCTTGATAATAAGCCCAATCGGGCTTTTGAGCGCATGCGCTAAAATAAGCCCCCCCCCCCAAAAAATAAGCCCGCCCTGAAAATATTTAAATGCATGCACAGCCAGTCCCCGCTATTTCCTCTGATTAGGTTTAGGGAGACTGAGCTGGAAATCAAGTAAGAAGGCAAGAGGAGCCCCATCTTGCTTCACATGCCCCATAATAGTAAGACATCCCCAAAAATAAAGAGCAAGCACTTATTTTGGGTTCAAAAATAATATAAGACAGGGTCTTCTTTTCGGGGAAACACAGTAGGTTTTGTCTAATATAATTTATTTTAGCCAAATATTGATAAGTCTTCTTTATCTTAGCTGAAACATTTTAGTCTGAAATTAATATTTTTCAGTCTAAAAAAGTAGGAATGATAACTGCTTATTAAAAAAATAAGTTAAATGAAACATTTATTAACATAGATTTATTGATATGGTAGATCTGGTATTGATATAGTCAGTTTTCTTTGGAAAGTTATGGTAGATTTCACTGAACAGTCAACCTGTGCTTGCAGTAGATGGCACTGCATTATTCTGATGGATTTCATAAGGTCAGAAATCAGATAGTTTTCACTGTTTTCACTCCTCTGCTATTCAATAAAAAGCACTTTGAATTAAGGCAGACGGTTCAAGAATCACAACTGTAATTTATGTGTAGTATGTAGAACAGCTTCCTCCACTAGATTTGAAAGCGTGGCGTGCTTTTTATGACAGAAGCAAGCCTGCTCTTGTAAGCATGTTTTATTATTTATTATAGACATTTGGCCCTGTGAATATGTAAGCTTTAAAAACCAGGCCACTTGGGACATGCCTGCGTGTTCATGGCACATTATGGAAAAAGCAAAGTTCTGCCTCTTTCACAATGAGTAAATGAACTTAGCAAAGAATTGGGTCTCCCAGGAGGGGGAAAATTTTCTGATCTTCCCTGATGTTTACTACAATTGCTGCTATCGTTGTGAGATCTCCCCAGCGTCGTTTTATCATCATCTTCTATCTTGTAAAAAGGTCAGGTGGCGGTGAAAGCATCTTACCTTATTACATGGTTATATTACCATCATAATGATATTCAAGGTTGCCATGGTGGTAATATGATGTTTGTGTCATAATCCTGGCCCCATCACAATGGTTGTGTAGATGTCGTTGCTGACAGCAACTTGCTGTTGTTGCCAATATTTTAAAGGAAAAGCAGGGAACGAACAGTTGCAGTAGAGAGCTTTGTACTTGTAGAAAGAACATGCTTTGTTTGTTTAAGAAATCAAACCAAATAAGAAAATTTCCCTTGACCCTGTTATTCCTGTGTTCAAAAACTTGATAGTGGGGTGGGGTGGGGGTGGGGGCATTCAGTATGATTGCATGGAAAGTGAGGCCAAAATTGGATTTTAAGAATTATTTGGCCAACCATAAGTTAATTTGTGAATTAAGTTTGGAATTCCTTCCACATTACTGACTTATATATATAGAATGCACTGATCCCACTGTAAATACATATTAGCTCCATCATTCAAGGAACAGCAACCAAAATTTTGCATGAACATTTCTCTGCTGTGCCTGTGATTTTGGCATACACTTCTGTGAGGTATTTTGCCCAATTAAAGACATCACTCAAAATTTGTACAGAAAGAAAAAAAAGGAACAATCAGCGTTCCTTTCTGTAAAGTTCTTGCACTTTTTATTCTCCACATGTTTTACAATATTGGTTGGATCTTTACAACCATAATGTAGACTTGGTAGTTGTGAAGAATTCTTTTTGCAGGGTTTTTTATATGTGAGTGAGCAAGTGTGCATGAATGTGCATGTGTGATTTTTTTTTTTTAATTTGATTTATTTGCCGCCCTTCTCCGGAGACTCAGGGCAGCTTACAGTGCGTTAAGCAATAGCCTTCATACTTTTGTATATTTATATCTATACAAAGTCAGCTTATTGCCCCCAACAAACTGGGTCCTCAATTTACCCACCTTATAAAGGATGGAAGGCTGAGTCGACGTTGAGCCTGCCTGGGATTGAACTCGCAAGTAATTGCAGCAGCTGGATCTTAAATGCTGCCTTTGTAGGAGGCAGTACTCCCCTACGCTACTCAGGCTCTTATTGATTGACAGCCTTTCCTTTTTTTCCTCCTACCTAATTACAAAATTGTGCCAATTGCGAAGCTGTCATGCAAACATGTCCTGCATGTTAATATTTTTCTAATTTTGCAGATGATTATCCAAAATTCCACTTTATTAGACTGTGTTGCCTTTTCTTTGTTTGGCCCGTGAGTCAGTCTCCATTGGAGCCTAGTCTCTGCAGTTTCCTTGGCAAGATATTTTTGAAATGCTTTGATTTTTTGATTCCTTTTTCCTAAGGCCGAGAGAGAGGGACTGGCCTAAAGGTAGTCAACTAGCCAGGTGCTTTAACCATTAAACCAAACTGACTCATGTTGCCTCTTACTGTATGAAATGAAGAATTTTGCATAACATTTGTATGGAAGATGTTGTTGTTTAAGGCTATTAAATACTATTCAAAAGCCACACTTATTGCTATGATTTTTTTTTAAAGTTCAATAAATTGTCACAAAACAAGAAGCACATTTGCTGTTATTTAATGCCTGTGGTAGGTTACCAGCCACTCATGGATATTGTGTGGCCCTTATTTTCTTTCTGTTTTGGTCCCCAATTTCTTTTAAGAATGCACTAAAACAATTAAAACATCAAACTGCTAAAAGAACAGAGGTATGATTTCCTATGAATTTTTTTGAGGGGGTGGGAAGGGAATTAGAAGTGGTAAACCTTAGATATTTTTAGCAAACCAAGCTCTTCAAATAAAAGATTTGTCCTGGGGTGAAAAAAGTCTTGGATCAGCAATCTTGACATTATTGCTCAATGGCCCGTAGTCACTAAACAACTGTAATAAAAAGTGCAGCCCCTAGCTGCAAAAGAATTGTCCATCTTATTTTAAGATAAGAGCAAATATTATTCTTGGTGTTTTTATTTTTAAATTTGATCACCATATACGTTCCCGCTGAAGATAATTACTTTATGTTTTTAAAAGATATTTTTTGAAGTTGCTGAACAACCAAAATAATGCATAGTTCAGAGAAAAGAATTTAGAAGTATTTCACATAGAGCTCAGTAAGAAAAGTGGATGGACTCCGTTACATCCACTTGTTGCATGTTGGACAACCTGAAAACTTATGGGCAGATTGTCATGGAGAAAACCTATGTGGCTTCTAAGAATCACCACTGATGTGATAGCATATAATCCGCTTAATACAATCTAATAATAATAATTTTTTCATAGAAGCTTAAAAATAATATCCAATTTCTACAGGGAAAAAAACCAGAGGTGGTATCCAGCCGGTTCGTACCAGTTCGAGCGAACTGGTAGTAGAAATCGTGGATGGGCCCGCCCCCCTTCCCTCTTCTCCCTTCTCCTCTCCCCCCTCCCCCAGCTCTATACTGTCCTATTTAGGCACGTTTTCAAGGCCAGGCGCATGTATGGAAGGCACATGAGCGAACAAAGTGCATGCGTGGAAAGCTGGGTGCATATGTAGAAGGCGCATGCACAGGTGAAGCAAGCATGTGTGCGCGGGGTGAATCGGTGGTAAGAATATTGGAAACCCATCGCTGGAAAAACCACTGAAGATACAGAAGAGTAAAAAAAAAAGGCATGCCCATCCTCTATCTAATGTAAAAGCCAATGAAATATAGTGATCCAGGTGTTATACTGGCACCAGGAACGCCCAGGTCCAACAGTCCAAATCCACCCCAAATCACGAAAGATCCCTAGGAGATTTTGACCTACTTTCTCTTTCAGTTCAGTTTACCTCAGAGGTTTATTGTGATGGAGATCAGTGGGAAGAGGACAGAGAGCTGGGTATCCTACCTTGAATACCTGAATAATAAAACTAATACAAAATCTAATTCATACATAAAGTCTTCTTTTCTGCTAACACTGCTGCTAAGCTGTGAGGGCTGTTTGTTACCTTAGTTACATTTGATTATAAAATGAACACTAGGGGTGCTCCATTTTAACATTTGAATGAAGTGTTGCTTTGAAGGCTCTCCGATGTGGCAACCTATTTCTAATTATCAGAATTTACTTAGCAACAGCTGTACTCAACCCCTGGAATCAAGCAGCCTTGTCTTGCCTTCATACATTTACTGAAGTCTATTATCCATTATTCTGAAGACTTCTAAAAGCTGAAACTCCTTTCATGCGATATTACCTTGAAATGATTTGTCTAATAATGTATACTCTCCTGGCATGGCTATTTAAAAGACTTGAAGAACTTTATTACACATGGAAACATAAGCATCCCTGCCTGTTCTTAACAGCAGCATCCAACACATAAACAAGTTAAAAGTTAAATTTTCCTTTTGGAAAATCTCTTTCGGTCTTGTAAGCTGTAATTTATAATAATGCCCTATAATATATCAAAGCTAATGGGTTTTAATACTCTGTAGGAACTGTTGAGTAGGTTTTTTTTAAAATTGACATTTTAGATCCAAAGAAAGACTAGTGAGATTCTGGTAAATTCAGTGTTTCATGAATTTACTTGTCAGTAAATTTGGTTCTTTTAGGATTGCTAGACTTCAGGCTTGATGAAGGGGAATTTTTATGAATAAAAAACAAGTTTTATTGCCATCATTGGCCAGATTTTTGACTTTTTGGCTAGGATCAAGTGAGTTTGAATGGGTCTGCAAATTTTTCAGCAGCAGGTCATATGAAGGCATGAGAAGTGCTACAGATGTCCTGAATATGCTGTTTATCAGTGCTCTTACAGATGTAGCAACATGCTCTTGTAGTTACAGTTAGACCAGGAATTGGTCTCTCTGAACTGTTGATTATATGGGAAATTGGTTCGCAAATAATGCTGTTAGCTTGGAGTTGGTTAAAATTATGACAGTCAAGGAGGATGTGTGTGTATATATACATTATTTTTAAAAAAGAGGTACCATGAGTATTTGAAAACTCACTGATGTTCATGATATAAATTATCTGGCCAATTGAAGAGAATAAATGTAGATAAATAAATGTAGATAAGAAGCATGGCATCTAAAAAGCTCAGCAGTTTCATTAAAGTACATGGATCTTAATAGAAACCTTTACAGAATTAAACAAGAGGTTTTAGTAAATCACTGATAGCAATTAAGCCACCATGATACCTTTACTCTATTCTGGAATAAATTATGGATTTGCAAAGCATTGTGTTCTGAGCTTGGAATGGCTACGCTAAATACTCTTAACATTGGACTAAGATACACATTCAGGAGAGGTTTGCTGGGATCCTGGCTTAGTGTTGCTGTGACTTCTTCAACAAGCCATAGTGTAAACTCTGTCCTTTTGAGACTAGTATTTACAAAATACATAGAATCAATCTGGGTTTTAACAGTGACTGATAAGGAAGTGAGATGCTTCCTATATAGTTCTTGTTAAGGTAGACTGCAGCTTTTCTAAATCTGAAAACTTGTTAAAACTTGTTAAAGTTTCTTATTCTTATTTAAACAGGCAGGCCTGGCCTAATCTTCCCTTTTTAAACTGTTTCAAATCTATCCTAAATTGGGTGTTTTAAATTATTGGGCCAAAATATTTATTATATTCTAAATGTTTTTTAACATTGCACTTCATATGCACTTCATCTGACTGTTCACCGCCCTGAGTCCTTCGGGAGTAGGGTGGTATATAAATTTAATAAAATAAATAAAATAAATAAATAACTAATAAATAAAGGTACTTTTTATGCAGAACACATTATAATGATCAAACATGATGTCACAAGCATTGTATTACTGAGGCCAGATCTGCATTCTTCAAGAATAAATATTCTGGATTTGATTCATTTTAGGCTTAGCTGAGCAAAGGAATTTCTGCCCTCGCTAATAGGTGGGGCTCAAATATCATATTAAGTCATCACTTGTTTAACTATGGTTTATTCAATGAACAAAGAGTATTATGCCAGTGATGACTAAACCAGATGTACCCAGCCACAGGGTTTTTCAACTACTGCTACTTAATTAGCCTTTTTTGCATATAGTCTATAGATGTAATTATTGAATTGTTTCAGCTGTGAATAATTTCAATTCATTTGCATTTATGTAAAGCTTTCATATTCCTGTCTTCTCAGGAACCAGGATGCCAAGGATGTCATTTAAAGTGAGAAACAAGTATTGAATTTATGTTAAAAGAAGTTGGAGGAAGTGAACAAAAATGTTCTTGAAATTTTAATCCTTAGTTTACTTTACTCTACTTTATATGCCCTCCCTATCTCACTCTGCAAAGCGATTCAGGGTGGTGTCAGAAATACAAAAATATGCATTCATAAATACAAAAATATTAAAAAACGTTGAAAACATTAGGAGCAGAGGTAAGAAAAGGCAAGATTGGTACAATGGTGGCATCTTCTTTGTTGGTTCACCAGCTACTTCCAACATAGAAATCTCTGTCAGGACCCCAAGCTGTTGTGGCCCCGTCCTCTGAGCCTATCCCATTGGAGGAAGGAAGCTCTGAGCATGAGGAAGAGGAGCCAGCCAGATCTCCCAGCCCCCCCCCCCTGGCACCGTCTCAGGTGCCAGCTGAAAGAGAGCAAAGTAGTGGGGAAACAGGTGTCTCAGATGAGAGTGAGGGAGAGACGTCATTCCTGGACGCACGTCAAAGAAGGCGAGATAAGCGCTTACAGCAGCTGCGGAGACGCACGAGGGAATAGACCTGAGTCACTGGACTTGAGTCACAGGACCAATGAGTCACTGGACCACACCCAGAGACTATATATAGACAGGGTGGTGGTTAAAGATCTCTGTGATGAACAAAAACTCAATCTAGTAGTCTTTGGAGCTAAAAGAACGGATTTGGGCAAAGCTACGTAGGTGATTTTCTTTTTGTGAACTATTAAAGCCCTTGGCAGATGGTGTGCATATCGCTGCCAAGTTAGAGATAAGAACTGTGGAGTGTGCCAAGTGCTTCTTTAACCATCGACTGGCTGTGTTTTTGTGGGTATCTGTAGAGGGGGACAGATCACAAGCCACTAGCAGAGCCAGGTTTTTATGCTCTTCTGGAATGCCAAAAGTGGGGGACGGCAGACTTTACACAGGAAGTAAAATAATCCAAAGAGCAGAAGCACAGCAGAAAAGGCTGTCCTTCTAGATCAGGGGTGTCAAACTTGATTTCATTGAGGGCCACATCAGGGTTGTGTTTGACCTCGGAGGGTCAGGGTGGGTTTGGCCAGGGAGGGCGTGGCCAGCTTGACATCACTCCTGTCGGGGGCACCTGTGGTGGCCCAGGCGCTCTACTAGCAAAAATAGGCTCCTGAGCTCCGTTTTCGGCTGCAATGGCCTCCTGCAACCTACTGACAGTGAAAACGGAAACATTTTCATGGGCAGAGGGTTGCAGGAGGCTGTGGCACCTGAAAACGGAGCTCAGGAGCCTATTTTTGCTGGCAGAAGTACCACGGGCCGGTCCTTCGCTGTTTCCAGGCAGTTCTGCAGGCCAGATCTAAGTACCCCATGGGCCGGATCCAGCCCCCGATCCAGCCTTGACTTTGACACCCCTGTTCTAGACCGTCCAGCCAAAACTCTTTGACCAATGGGGGTGTAGAATGCTCCTGTTGCCAGATTGAGTGGGGCTAATACCATTGGACCGAGATGCTTCATAACCCTTATATTCATCAGTTACACAAATCAAGATTCACAATATTTTTACTACCAGCACCTGATGCCTGCCATTACTGTGACTCCTTGTGGATAGTTTTATGATGATGATCATGTAGATCAGATATGGTACATTTTCTATATCTATATGGGTATTGAATATTTTTCATGCTATCCGGTGGCCACCTATAGGAACAAAGAAATTTAGATAGAAACCTTCATTCTTTTACTAACAAAGCTGCATATCAAACTAGAAAATTAGAAGGGGGGGTGGAATATTAAGTATATTAAGATAAGAGATGAGAATGAAATCCAGGTTGTGCACCACCAGCAACCTTGGATAATATACCAGTTGCTGTATTTTGCACTTAAAAATGGGGAGATTTAAGAAGATCAGTTGAAAATCAGAAAGTGAGAGTTAACGAAGATTTATTGCAATTTTCTCATAATGGTTATTGTGGAAGAAAATAGGAAGAAGTTACATTATGTTTGTTTGCTGCCTTATTTATAAAAACAATACAAGCAGGATATAAATAAATAACCATAATTGTAAATGAATCTTACAACCCTAGCTACACGTTCTTTTTAAAATGGTATTTTCTGTAAAACCCAACCCCTGATATTGGATAAGGGTTATGGTTATAATAGTTATAATTATAAGGGTTATTTCTAATATTATAAGTCCCAGCTTCTGCCAACCTATCAGTTCAAAATCATGTAAAAAATGCAAGTAGAAAAATAGGGAGCACTTTGGTGGGAAGGCAACAACGTTCTCTGCGCCTTTGGCGTTTAGTCATGCTGGTCACATGACCACGTAGATGTCTTCGGACAGCGCTGGCTCTTTGGCTTTGAAATGGAGATGAGCACTGCCCCAGAGAGTCAAGAACGATTAGCACATACGTGCGAGAGGAACCTTTACCTTTACCTTTATTATAACCATTATGTACAAACCAGATAAAAAAAATAGGCGTTGTACTTCAGAGTCAAAGCATGTAGACAGTGTAGAGAAAACAAATAGATAAGACTTTATTACGATCATAAACCAAGAGAAATAAAAGACAACCATGGTGAAACATTGCATAACCATTAGGAATTACAGCTGCTCGCAGGCCACAGGAGAAATTGACACACAGGAGAAAAAGAATTGGCAACATTAAGACACAGATTTTACCTTTGTTATCTAACAGGTAATGCGAGTGGAATAAATCAGAATGCCCTGGGAATTTAGAAAGAAGAGGAAAGATCAACTGCAAATGAGTCTCCCTGTAGAACTGGCTACATAACAAAACATGAGCTACAGGTTTTTTTATTGTACCTGCCTCACAAAGGCACCATTGTTTAGCAAAGGAGATTTTCTATGATTCCAGGCTGCTGTAGGTAGGGGGAAAAAGACAGAGTTTTAAGGACAATGTCTGTTCGTCAATCTGCAACGTAATCTTAGGGATGGATGAATGCCTTGGCACTTCCTGTTTATACTTAGGCATGACTGGTTTAAAGCATTGAGTTTGCTGAATAGAACTTAGTTGCTGGGCTCAAACATGGAAAGTAATACAGACATTGTTTCCAAGATACAATTATTACGGTTATTTATTAAATTGAACATAACCTTTTACTCTAGTGGACTCTGGGCAAAACACAATACAGAGGTAGTTCTTGACTTACAACAGTTCATTTAGCGACCACTTGAAGTTACAACGGCACTGAAAAAAATGACGTATGACCATTTTTCACACTTATGACCATTGCAGCAGCCCCGTGATCATGTGACCAAATTGAGATTGGCAACTGACTCATATTTATGACGGTTGTGGTGTCCTGCGGTCATATGATCAACTTTTGACACTTTCTTACAAGCAAAATCAATGGGGAAGCCAGATTCCTTTAACAACCGCGTTACTAACTTAGCAACTGCAGTGATTTGCTTAACAACCGTGGCAAGAAAGCTCGTAAAATGGGACAAAGCTCACATAACAACTGGCTCGTTTAGCAACAGAAATTTTGGGCTCAGTTGTGGTCATAAGTTGAGCACTACTTTGTACAAGGTGAAAATAATTAAAAAATGTGAACAAAATGAAATAAAAGAATTATTGGATATTTACTGTACTTGAGGTAGGCTGTATAATAGTAGTTTGGAATACAAGTAGTAAACAGTTTATTTAATGACCATTCAAGTTACAATATCACTAAAAAAACCTGCGGACTGCTGACAGTTTTCCACACTTATGACCATTGCAGCATCCTCATAGTCAGTGATCAAAATGTTGATGCTGGCAACTGACTCATATTTATGAGTCATATTTATGATGGTAGCAGTGTCCCAAGTTCATGTGATCATCCTTTGCAACCTTCTGATAAGCAAGGATGCCAGATTCACTTAACTGTGTAGTAATTTAACAACTGCAGTGATTCACTGAACAACTCTGGCAAGGAAAGATGTAAAATGGGGCAAAATTCACTTAACTGTCGTGCTTAACAACAGAAATGTGGGCTCAATTGTGGTTGTAAGTCGAGGAGTACCTGTAGTTCTAAATCTAGCCAGGATTCTCTTCTTTTGATCTTCTGCTATATGCCAGTTTAAAGTAAAGACTTTGGGATAACAAGCAGGATCTGCAATGCTGATGTTTGCTAAATTAGATGTCTCCAGTTCAGATGTCATGCAAATTAAAATCTTAACACAAAAAAACCCAACATATGATCAAGAGAGAAGGTAAGATGTCATAAACTATGGGCACAATGCAGAATTAATTGGATTCCAGTCTCTTTTAATCAGTAGGAGTGACATGCATCTTGAACAACTTGATTTGCATCTAGATCCAAATCAACAAATTTTCACTCCTTTTCATTTATGTGTACACAAAAATATTCCCTTTGAACTGGGAATTAAAATGCACAGTGTGTGAATGTAATACACATTTAAACTGTTTGCTGGGTACAATTAATTTGGCCTTCTGAAATGAGTATTAAGTATGAAATGCTCAATTTTATAATCCTCATAACATTTAAAAATGGAGGTGTTTTTTTTATTTACTTCTATATCCCAGTTATAGTATCTGCTGGATGTTTATTTTATTACTTTATTCTATTTGGGGGTGTTACAGAACACTGTCAAACCAATTCATTTACACACACACACACGCAAACAAACAAACAAACAAACACACACACACACAAAAGAAAACGACCCCAACTTTTTTTAAAATTAACATGATTCATACAAATTGGAAAATATAGCAACTGAAAAAAGAACACCAGAATATTTTTTTTTTAAAAAAAATCGGCAAGGTTTTTTTTTTTTTTGCTGGAAAATCATTGTTGCACTGAATGATTAACTAGCAGGTAGAAAAGCTGCAATGCTGATTGGCAATCTCTCCCAGCTAGCATTATGCATCATTTAAAACTGCTCAAACTGTAGGAGGAATTATCCCTTCAGAGCTAGAGCTAAAATGATATTGAAATAAAACGTAAGCTATAGTATATGGTAGCCTCTAACTGTTTTGAAGTCATCCTTATTTTGGAGATGGGTGAATGCCGTTGTCGGACTTGCCACAACTTAAACCTCTAAATAGAAACAAACCTTGGCGCCATTTGTTGAAAAATGTATAGTTTATTAGAAGTCAAGTGTATTGCAGTATTGCAAAGCCAGAACTGAGAGTCGCATGCCAAAATCCCTAAGTTCTACTTTTCCCTCCCTTAACTATCTCTCACTGCCCACCCCAGTATAATTAATCAGGTTCAGGCAAGAAGTTTTCCTAACGGTCAGTCCAAGCGCATTTTGGTATGCTGCTCTTTCCTTCTTCCAGCTTGAGTAACCTTGAGGCAACTTCTTGAGGAGAGAGAGCACTTAGTTTCATTTCCCCAAGCCTTCCCTCCTTCATTCCACCTCCCCACAGATCATGGCAGGCTCTCATCCATAGCAGCAAAGCCCAAGACAACATTAGGGGGAAGCTGGCAGCTATTCTACTGATTGAGGATACAAATGCAGTGAACTGGGTGTTAAATTTGATGACTTAACAGGAGAAGAGTTTTACAGTGACTTAATTATTTTGATTTAGGGATGCGGTGGCTCAGTGGCTAAGATCTGAGCTTGTCAATCGAAAGGTTGGCAGTCCAGCAGTTCGAATCTCTAGTGCCGCGTAACGGGGTCAGCTCCCATTACTTGTCCCAGCTTCTGCCAACCTAGCAGTTCGAAAGCACATAAAAAATGCAAGTAGAAAAATAGGGACCACCTTTGGTGGGAAGGTAACAGAGATCTGTGCGTATTTGGCGTTTAGTCATGCCAACTACATGACCATGGAGACATCTTCGGACAGTGCTGGCTCTTTGGCGTAGAAATGGAGACCGCCCCCTAGAGTTGGGAACAACTAGCACATACGTGCAAGTGGAACCTTTACCTTTATCTTTAATTATTTTGACCAGATATAGTTAAAACACAAGACAACCCCAAAAAGCCTTTAACAAAGTACTTCATTGAACAATAACACCTGGGATCCATATTTATAAAGCCACTTTAGAAACGTTTAGAAAGTTTCTGAAATAAAGGTCACCATTTAATTTGGCAACTCCTATTTCTTAATTTTATTGGTTAAATTTATATGCCTCATGAGCTCTGTGCTTATTAAAAATAACTGGATATCATTTATCATCAAATAGACAGTTCATCTATCCAATGAATTCTAGAAACAAAGACATTAATAAGAATTGCATAAACCAATCTAGATAAGACATGATTAATTGAAGTGTATTACAACCGAAATTCATAAGGGCCCAAACCAATAATTCTCTACAGCCTCAAGCATTTGACTAAGGCTTCCTTTATAGGAAAAACTGCAATTCTGTGTGATGCTACATGGCCATGTGCAGAACATTTTAGGAAAGTGCAAATAGTGATGAAATCTATAAGGAAACAACTTGTATATCCTTTTTGGACTTTTCAGGGTTTTTTTTTTTTTTTTTTTTGCCCCTTCTGTTCAGTCATATCTGATTTTCAGAGACTGCCTGGATAAGTCCTTGTAGTTTTCCTGGCAAGATTTTGCCAAATGTTTTGCCATTGCCTCCTTCCTAGGGCTAAGAGAAAGTGATTGGTTCAAGGTCACCCAGCTGGTTTTGTGCTGAAGGTGGGAATAGAATTTATAGTCTCCCTGGTTCTAGCCTGATATTTCAGCCACTACACTAAAGTGTCTCTCAATAGCATTTGGTCTAGTGCAGGGGTCGGCAACTTTAAACACTCAAAGAGCCATTTGGACCTGTTTCCTACAGAAAACACCAGAAGCCACAAAGGTCCTAACCAGAAGCCCCCCATTCAATTCTGGAGTTGACTGGAAGCTCGGTTCGCCCACCATAGAGTCTCCTCCTAGCATGGCATCCTTTTTCCTCTACCTGTCCTAACTGAAAGCCCTATCAATAGTGGAGCCGACCGGAAAACCCGCCCCTTGCCATAGAGTCTCCTCTGGCGTGCCGTGCTTCCCACCCCCAAATTGGAAGGTCCTCTCAAAATTGTAGTGCTGACCAGCAATAGGGAGCCGCAACTTTTTTGTATTGGTTTTTTAGCTGGCTGTTCACCGCCCTGAGTCCGTCAGGAGAAGGGCGGTATATAAATTTAATTAATAAATAATAAATAAATAAATAAACAGAGGGATGAAAGAGCCACATGCGGCTCCAGAGCTGTGGGTTGCTGACTCCTGGTCTAGTGGTTAAGGCTTCAGGCTAGAAATGGAGACTGTGAGTTCAAGTTCTGCCTTAGACATGAAAGCCAGCTGGGTGACCTTGGGCTAGTTACTTTGTCTCAGCCCAATCCATCTCATAGGGTTGTTGTTGTAAGGAAAATAGGAGGAGAAAAGTATGGTTTGCCACCTTGAGTTATTTGTAAAAATAAAAAAAGGTGGGATATAAATAAATAAAATTTAGTAAAATTTCAATAACTTTTCAGTAGCATTCATCAAAAGTAACGGTATGAGGTATATATGAATACAACCAACAAGATGGAAATAGAACTTGGCAATCGATTGATATTTTAGAACTGTAAACTTAAAATACTTCAAAAGTTATTAGAATTGGTACCTAAATCCATATCTTTTCATGTCAGTATTACTACTGATACTATATTACAGTCTCTAAAGCCTCTCATTTCTTTAATATCCTTTCCTTAGGTGAAAAATAAAAAATGAGATTCAACTATCAGATGATGAGACTAAGAAAGCAGATAGCTTCCTAAGGCTGACTTGGGATGGTCTCAGGAAACAAAGGAGGATCAGATATAGTTAATATTTTTGTGGGAGAATTTTGTAGGTTAGACTGGGAAGTTGAAAACACATTCTTTAATAGGGGGACGGCCAGAGCTGGCTGAAAAATGGGCAGCTATATAAATGTTTTAAATAAATAAATGAAATCTGAAAGAAAACAGCGACAAACCTCATCCATATTGTTAATGTTGAGCTTGATTTGAAGGAAGCTTTGTTTTGTTTTGAAATAGAAATTGCAAGGTTTTATACAAGTGGCCGGGTTTAATTTTTCTTGGTAGTACGGTATTTCGGGCAAAACCACTGCAGGTTGCAAACTTTTTCAAAAAAGGGAACTTTGAAATTTGGTCGTCTATAATTTGGAATTAAGCCATATGGAGTAACAGCTCTTCTAATGCAAAGTTAGTGTTTTATTATAAAATAAAACTTAATCTGGTTTTAAAAAAAATATATTTATACAATTAGGTTCATTTAAATGCATTCACATAAAATGTACACTTTTACCTTTTGACTTCTCCTAAACTTTAATTTAACCAGAGAATTCATACTTTCAGGATGAATTTTGACATTGCCCATGTGATACGTTGTAAGGAAGCTCAGATGCATTGTGTGAAAAAATAATCTTTCCAAGAAAATGTCTTATGAGGATATTTAAATAAAACATGTACCTAAAATTCTTTAAGAAAAAAAAGGTTTTTTTGTTGAGGGAATTGAAGAACTAAAGATTTGCTCAGATCTTGAGCAATACGTTTGAATAATTCAAAATGGTATTTTAAAATAGAAATTGGCTTCATAAATCAATTAGTGGCTGCAAGCAGCACTCTGGTTTTCTTTTTCCTAACATCTTCATGAAAAACATTAGGGCTGTTGAGTGCTTTCAGTACAGCTTACAGTTATAATGCCAGGTTGATGCGCAGTGCCTCAGAATGTGGGAATACAAATAGTCAAAACAGAGTTGATTAAAGTGATATTACATTATACCTAGCCTGTGCCAGCTTTGCTAATTGCCATTTGTTCTGTTTCAGTGAACGATTGCAGCATTGACCTTCGTAGTCTAAATAATCTTATCAGAGATATCAGAAATTGAATATTTCTATAACATTTGCAAACAATAATGATATTCTGTGATACTCTGCCGTGATCAAAGGGTAATCGGTCTTACATGTAAGAGTAAAGTGTGAGACCTTACTGGTGAAGCTGTGTTCTAGGGACAAGGTGGGAATGCTGCTTCTGTAACTTTTGTCTCTGACCTAGGAAAGTTCCCCGCTTGAGTTTTTGGATTCCATCCCTGGGTTGGCAGTAAAGTTTCCAGAACTGATTGTTCTTAGAGATATCAGCTTGCTTTTCTTGGGAAAAGAGTTAGAAGTAGTTCAGTAATTCATGGCACCCATCCATGATAGCCGTGGACCTGGACCCAAAAAGAATTAGATGTGGATTTTATGATGTGATTGAAGGGTTGAGGTTGTTAATATCTCTCCCTTGTTATAGACAATAACCTCTGATTAATGTAGAGCGGTGAGGTGCCATTAACCTCCATGGAGAGGATAGACATATTTAATCAGTATCTCCAGGTATCTAATTGAATGGCTTTGTTTTCAGAAGCATTTGGGAGAGTTACCTGCTGGGCAATTCTATTGAAGCCTTAGCTACCTGTTGGAACAGGGAAGTATGGTAGCATCAGATTAAATTCCTCCTGAATGGTCTATCATGGTTTGCTAGCCAGAGGAGACTTCTGGGAGTTTTGGGAACTTCAAGGAATGAAGTGAATCAAGAGATATCTCGACTGCCACTGACAATCAAGGAGTGATTCTCACGGGCCACAAGTAAGAACCCATCCTGTTCATAGTAAATATCCCTGCCGTAGAAGATTTGATTTTATTGTTTAGCACCTCAACTTACAGTCATTCAATTAGTGACTATTCAGAGTTGTAACAGCATGAAAAAAGTGACTAGCAGCTGGTCATAAGATTGGGCATGAATTACTTAACCATCACCTTGCTTAACCACAGACATTTTGGTCCCAGTTGTTGTAAGTTTAGGACAACATGTATATATCCCAAATTCATGTTTTCATTTGTATTACATAATATTTGTTCTGTATTATTTTTGATCCCAATTACTATGTGTCTTGGGAATTGTACACTACTCAAAGATGCCTGATTGAATTGATTATAAAGCCAATAAATAAATAATCTGTCATAATTAGTAAAATATACTCAGAATGGCATTAAAAACAAATCCTTGTTTTCATGCCTGATTTATGCAGTGTTTAATGCAAACATTGCACACAACTAAGTATCTTTTAAGGATGAATTTTTAAATGCTATAGCTTACTGAAACTGATGTTTTGTTCTACAGACAACTAGACAAAAATCTCTCGCTTTATATGTACTTTTAAATTTTATAATCTGATTTAAGATAAATGACATGCTGTTCATTCAAGCATTTTAGAAATTTTCTCAGGAGAGCAAAGAGTAATTTCTCACTATGGTAAAAGAGTCAGTGTGTGTTTGTGTCAGAGGTGAGTTTCAGCAGGTTCTGACCAGTTCTGGAGAACTGGTAGCGGAAATTTTGAGTAGTTTGGAGAACCGGTAGTAAAAATTCTGACTTGCCCCGCCCTCATCTATTCTCTGCCTCTCAAGTCCTAGCTGATTGGGAAGAAATGGAAATTTTGCAGTATCCTTCCCCTGGAGTGGGGTGAGAACGGAGATTTTACAGTATCCTTCCCCTGTCATGCCCCCCAAGCCATGCCCCCCAAGCCACGCCACACTCATCAAACCACGCCCACAGAACCAGTAGTAAAATTTTTTGAAACCCACCACTAGTTTATGTGTGTGTGTGTGCGTGCGCGTGTGTACGTGCATTTTGGAAAGATGTGATATATATTGGAAAGCTTTGATATATCCCATACCACAAGGTGTACCCCGCAGGGTGTACCCTAAGGATGCTTAGTTGCAGGATAGACAATTTTAGCTTATCTTTTTTTTCAAAGTTTCTCATGAAAGAACATCATGAAAATGGGACTGAAAAAGTTTTCCTTTTGTGTTAAGAATCAACTGAGTTGTAAAACAGTTTGCTTTTTTTAAAACTCTGACTCCGACTTTTTGCTCTATGCTAGATCATTCTGTCTATCAGTATTGATCCGATATTGTCTGATCATGGCCTCTGCTTTTGAGAACAAAGAGAAGCAGAGGCATGTGCTAATGGAGTTCAATGTCCCTTTTAAAGCTTATTGCCATTATGCATTCATCTAATAATATCAAGGCAACCAAGCTGACAGGATGAAGTCTTAGTTCAAGCCAGTGGTAGTAGGACATGGATTCTCAAGGCGGTAGGTTGCTGTCAGAACTGCCACCTCACACTCACCTCCTGCCTTTCCTTCGGTGCCAATCAGCCATAAACTAGGGGGGAGGGAGATGAGTAAGAGGAGGAAGGAACACTCTGCTGTTCACTTTAGGTTTAGGTTTAATTAAATTTCTATACCACCCTTCTCCCGAAGGACTCAGGGCGGTGAACAGCCAAAATTAAAATACATACAATATGAAAATTAAAATAATTTAAAACATAATTAAATCAATTTGGCTTCCCCAATTTAAAACCCCTTACCCATAAAATTGATCCGTTAAATCAATTTTTAAGCCAGCCCGGCTTGCTGAAATAGAAAAGTCTTCAGGGCCTTGTGGAAAGTACGGAGGTCCGGTGGTAGCTTGTTCCAGAGGGCAGGCGCCCCCACAGAGAAGGCTTTCCCCCTGGGGACCACCAGTCGACATTGCTTGGCTGATGGCACCCAGAGGAGACCCTCTCTGTGGGAGCGTATTGGCCGGTGGGAGCTTATCGGTAGCAGAAGGTGGTCTCATAGATACCTAGGCCTTAGCAGCTGAAGACATGAATTCAACTAATAAAGGAGAATATTTGTAGCTCAGGGTTGACATCAGGGGTCCTTGGTGTTCTCTGAGCTTACTTGTTTTCTTGCAGATGTTTCATTACCCAAACTAGGTAACATCATCAGTGCTAGTGATGATGTTACCTAGTTTGGGTAATGAAATGCCTGCAAAAAAACCAAGCAAGCCCAGAGAGCATCAAGGACCTTTATTAGTTCAATTTATTAGTTCAATTTATATGCTGCCTTTCTCTGAAGACTCAGGGCGGCTCACAACGCATTTAAAAAACCATTATAAAAACATTTTAAAATTAAAACATTAAAACCCATTCACACCATTCATGGTTGGATCTCACAAGATCGCAACAGGGAGATCACCGGCCCCAGGCCTGCTGGAAAAGCCAGGTCTTTACCGCTTTCCAGAAGGCCAATAGGGTGGGGATGGTCCGGAGCTCAGGAGATAACTGGTTCCAGAGAGCTGGGGCAGCCATAGAGAAGGCCGTCCCCCGCGGGCCCGTCAGCCAGCATTGTTTAGCTGACGGGACCCGGAGGAGACCAACTCTGTGGGATCTTACTGGTCGCTGGGAGCTCACACAAATTCAAGGCCGGTGAAGAAATATAGCGGCATACCAAGAATGACAGTTCCAACAACATCTGGTTTGAATATAACTGGATAATCGGGGACTGAGGGCAGGGTGGATCCTAGAAGAGGGGGAATTACTCTTGGGAATTATGCACGCAAAACTCAGATCTGGCTTTGCTTTACTGTACTAGACTTGACCTTTAGTAAAGTATAGGTAAAGGTAAAGGTTCCCCTCGCACATATATGCTAATCATTCCTGACTCTAGGGGCAGGTGCTCATCTCTGTTTCAAAGCTGAAGAGCCAGTGCTGTCCGAAGATGTCTCCATGGTCATGTGGCCGGCATGACTAAACACCAAACGCGCATGGAATGCTGTTATCTTCCCACTAAAGGTGGTTCCTACTTTTCTACTTGCATTTTTTACATGCTTTCGAGAAGCTGGGACAAGTAACCGGAGCTCACCCCGTAACGCCGCACTAGGGATTCGAACCCCTGAACTGCCGACCTTTTGATCGACAAGCTCAGCGTCTTAGCCACTGAGCTACCGCATCCCACCTAGTGAAGTATATCCTTCTCTTAAAATGGAGCCATAGATCGTTCTTGCACGGTAAGAGCTAGTTTGGCATAGTGGATAAGGAACAGAGCTAAAAACTGGGAGACTGTGAACTCTAGTCTTTGTCTTAAGCACAACACCAATTGGGTGACATTGAGCCAGTAAATTCCAAGTCACCAGAAATCTAGACTAATTCTAAAGGAGGGAGTGAGGGAAAGAGAGAGAGGAAACATTCTCTCTTTAAACTCAAACAGCATTTCTCTGGCCATTTGCGGTGCCATCCTCAAAAATATCATTTGTACTACTGGTAGTCCTCGACTTAAAACAGTTCAAAGTTACAGCGGAACTGAAAAAATTGGCATGACCATTTTTTACACTTACGACTTTTGTAGCATCTCCACGGTCACGTGATTTACATTTGAATACTTGACAAGTGGTTCATATTTATGGCTGTTTGAAGTGTCCTGGGGTCATCTGATCCCCTTTTGTGACCTTCCGACGAGCAATGGGGAAGCCAGATTCACTTAACAACCGTGTTCCTAATGTAACATCTGCAGCGATTCGCTTAACATATGTGGCAAGAAAAATCATAAAGTCGGGCAAAACTGAACAAATGTGTCACTGAGCAACAGAAACGTTGGGTTCAATTGTGGTTGTAAGTCGAGGAATACCTGTATTGCAGGAGAGAGGGAACTGTTGTATGGTTCATATGGTGCACCATGTATTAGTGGAAGTATGACCTCAATTTAAGGTTTAAGGGTGCTGGAGGAAAATGGCTGCAATTGACTTTTTTCTGTGGCAAAAAGAGTTTGCTCTTTTTGAGCTGGCCTTATGCTTAATACAAATGTTAATGTGTCCCTAATATCTCCTACAAATGTGCTCAGGTAGTTCAAATAGCATGTTTTTAGTTGATTGGACCTAGAGAATGGAATTTTCCATTTTGGCTACTAGACTATAGAATGTTTTCCCTGTGAAGTGTCTTTGTTCTTTTTTGCTTTCTTGCATGCCTTTTAAAGCTGATGTTATGCCCAGCTAGGCAGTAATATAACCAAACTTAGCTGATTCCAAAATCTAATAAGGGTTAGATCCAGTGGTGAAATCCGAACCAGTTTGCTACCGGTTCGCTGGCTGCGCATGCGCACCACGCACCAAACATGTGCTGCGTGCTTACGTAGTGCATACTAATGCATGCTCTGCGCACACATGAATGCACAGTGTGCACCAAATGTGTGCGCTGTGCATGCACAGTACATGCCAAAAGGAGGCTTGGGAAGGTAAGTAGAAGCGAGGGGGAGGGATCAGCTGTGATGTGCTATTTAGCTTCTAGAAAGCAGGATTTTCTGCTTTCTAGTAAAGCTAAACCCCGCTGCACAGCTGATCGTCAGAAACACTGGTTCAGAGGAACCGGCAGCTTTTTTAAACTACTGGTTTGCCTGAACTAATAGTTTTTATCACTACCAGTTCGCCTGAACCGGAGGGAACCATTAGCATTTCACTCCTGGTTAGATCGAATTAGCATTCAGATGGCAGAAACAAGGAAAATCTAAGCTGTAGAAACAAGCTCAGAAGGGTCAGAAGAAGGAAGAGAAGGGAAGAAGAAGAGGGAAAGTTGTGGTAAAATAAAAGGGAGGAAATGGTAAAAGGCCAGCCCCGAACAAATAAACAATTAATAATTAAAAATTAAAAATAGTTAAAAGATGAGATGAATGATTAATGATGGATAAGAGATTGTACATTTAAATATGTTTATGAGAAATAAAAACAAAAACTTCTTTTAAAAAAAGTATTATCAAGAGAACCACATGGACATGGACATGAGATCATTGAGAGTCAAGCTCAGTTCATGTTTGTTTTAAAATAATTTCAGAAACCATTTTAAAAAGGGAAAAGCATACAGGTATTTCTTGACTTATAAGCATTCCTTTAACAAAGGTTCAGAGTTACAACGACACTGAAAAAGTGACTTATGGCCTGTCCTCAAAGTTATGACTGTCACACCATTCCCTGTGAGAATCTGAAAATGTGAAAGATTATAGCTTCCCAATCATGTGACATGCACCATATTTGTTAAAGAATTTTAAAAACCTGGGTTTTTTTCTTTCCTTCTTGTAATAGTAGGACCCCAAAAAAGACAAGATTTGCTGTCCCATGGCATTATTTTGGAACTGATAGCATCTCATTGCATTAGATTACTTCTAACAATCAGTTATTCAAAACCATTGAAGTCATACTTTTAAATGAAACAAACTGAAATATCATTTAGTTATTTAAAAACAACATTTAGTCTCTAGGGGTCTTGAGGCATGTGAAGAACAGTTGCATGAATTCAGTATGTCAGGGTTCTGCAGATGCCCTAATTAAATTATGAGTCTTGAGCCAAATTTCAAAAGAAGTCCAGGTGTTTATTAGGAGTTTCATGTCTGCAGGTTCCCAAGTGAAGCCAGCTCTGACCCTATGTAATTTACGCTCCAATTATGACCCTGTTTCCCTCCTCCCCCCACGGTGTGTCCTTAATCACATTCACCAACGGAGCAATTTTGCGGGTTGTAGAGGTCACTCCCCTTTGACTGCTGCAGGTATCCCTGGGGTACAGCCTTGAGGGAGGTAAGTGTGGAATGTGCACCTGTTTTTTTGCTGCCGTGCAGTTTTGCCAGTTTCCATGCCCCCTGGCCTATGACAACTCCAAAACAGGCCAGGGATGCTTTGCGAGTTGACACAGTATGTCTAGTTTAATAAAAAGAAGGACTAGGGGTGACATGATAGCAGTCTTCCAATATTTGAGGGGCTGCCACAAAGAAGAGGGCTCAATCTTTTCTCCAAAGTATCTTAAGGCAGGACAAGAAGCAATGGATGGAAACTAATAAAAGAGAGGACCAACCAAGAACTATGGAGAAATGTCCTGATAGAACGATTAACCAGTGGAAAAGCTTGCCTTCAGAAGTTGTGGCTGCTCCATCACTCAAGTTTTTTTAAAAAAAGATTGGACAACCAGTTGTCTGAAATGGTATAGGGTTTCCTGCTTGAGCAGAGGGGTGGAGTAGAGGACCGCCAATGTTGCTTCAGACTTTGTTTTTTCCGTATTCCATTATCCCATCTCTTGACAACACATTTTAAAGTAGAAATCGTAGTAGAAAATTTAAATGACTTGTATAGTTGTGTTTCTTCAATTGAGTTTTCTGGTTTATAAGGTATCACAAGATTATTTTTTTTTAAGATGAAGAATGTTTAACACAGCCATTGTTTTTCAGCTTTAATAATTTTTTATATGTTTTCAGAGTATTCTGCCTCATATTCCTACATGGATAAACTTTCTGAGGAAAACTAAATTACTTGATACACGTTGTTTAATGGAAACTATAGTTTGTCCAGATGGATATACTGAAGGAATGCAGTTCTTGAACAGTTTGGGTCTTACTGAGATTACCAAATATATATGTGAAATTTATAAAGAGCAGAATATATTGTAATGTCTTTGGGAATGAGATGCTGTTTTGGGAGTGGAAACTTTAATAGCTTTGATTGCTTAGGCCTTGAAGGTTTATATTTACTTTTAGCAGTATAACTGCTTAATTTTACTGCTGTCAAATGATTAGTTCCTGCTCATTTCCTTTTTAAAGTGAATTTTTGGAAATAAATCACCATATTTTTAAATTAAAACTTAACTAGATGATTATAATACCATTGAGTTGTAAAAACAAATCTTTGAACATCCAATTTGAATGAACCGTAGTTAGGAAATTGCAATTCTGCCCGTTTTTTTTTCCCCTGGATTTCGTGGTTCATAGGCTATATTGGGTTACTTTTAAACGTGATATAGCTGACTCGGGTTGAAATCATACTAGCTGTGCTATTAGCATCAGGATCTCGAAAGCTTTACATAAACAATCTGCTGATATTTTACTTGGTTTATAAGTATTGCTCTATTGAATGATGGAGAAAAAGCAGCATTCTTAGGCAAAAGAAATAAATTTTTAATAATTGTGATGTATGGGTGGCTTGTTTATTTTAATGAAAGCTTCAAAGTATTCCTATGAAACTCTTTTCATATTCTTTTTTTTTCTATGCAAAAAAATGTAAATAGTCTGATCCATTAACTTACAATGCAAATCAGTTAATTTTTTAATGTTTGGAAAATAATCTGACTATAAATAGCAAAGTATTGAAATATTACCAGGCAATATTGACTGAAAATATTTGCCAGGCAATTTTTAATTCGGATGGTTTAAACCATCATGTGAAATAAATCAAATATGGATGGTGCATTATTAATTCTCTTTGTCCATAGGTTTGGAGCGGGGGGGGGGGGCTAATTAACCCTTTATACATTTTTATTAATACCATTTGCCCAATTATTATGTACAAAATCTGTTCATACCCATACGACAATTATCTATGAGAATTCAAAACATCTCAGATAGTGGCCTTCATTAAATATTTTTTTAACAGAATAACAGAGTTGGAAGTGACCATAGAGGTCTTCTAATTCCCACCAGCTGACATTCCTTGACTGATGGGACCCGTGGCATCCCCAATCTAGTACAATGTATTCAATAGATAGAAACTAATGGGAGAAGATGATTCCTTAGGTAATCCAGTTCCAAGCCATGAAGGGCTTTAAAGGTGACAGCCAACACCTTGAATTGCATCCCATCTCTGCAACTCCCATAGTAGTAGTGTTATATGTGGTGTATAACCAGCCCCCTTAACTACCTATACAGCTGCATTTTGTACAACCTTATTTTATATTTGTAATAATATTTCCATGTTTGATCTTGAGCTTTTGTGACATATAAATGAAAAGCTCTCATCCTTTTGTCAATTTGACACCTATTGAATCCTGCTCTTGCACAGTGATTTACTAAGAATAAATACGAACAACATTCAATAACGTTACTAATTTAATGAAATGCTGTTTTGTGATTCTTAGTCAGCTTTGTTTCCTGTTTTTCCAAGTGGAATTTATGAAAGTTTCCAAATTAGATTTATCAGCCTAGATTTCACTTCACGATCCAATCTTAATGGTTAATCTTTTATTTTATGTACAGCCCTGGACCGATAAAAACATAAATATAAAATTAAAAATAGTCTTTGAAAATAAGGTTACCTTTTGATTAGGTAATTATGGTAAAGTTGAAAGGTGAAAATTATGGTACAGTTGAAAGGTGACTTAATCAATGTGGATCTTCTTAAATAAACAAGGGAGTTGCTTCTTCCAGTGGTTTTAACTGGGTTGCATAAGTTATGAGCCTGCAGCGAAACCATACCTGTGGGATAGCAAAAGCACTTAGACTTACATACTGCTTCACAGTGCTTTACAGCCGTCTCTAAGCAGTTTACAGGGTCAGCATATTGCCCCCAACAATCTGGGTCTTCATTTTACCAACCTCAGAAGGATGGAAGGCTCAACCTTGAGCTTGGTGAGATTTGAACTGCCAAATTGCAGGCAGCCAGCAGTCATCAGAAATAGCCTGCAGTACTGCATTCTAACCACTGTGCCACCGTGGCTCATAGGATGCTACTACATTGATTTTGCAATCCACTACTGTGCAACAAACAGCAGCAGGAAAAAAAACTACAGGAGATACTCTGAACTCTGATGAAATTCCAGTGGACACCATTACAGTGTGCAATCTGGATTTTGATTCTTGTTCATGTTCTTAAACAGAATCCTGGGTCATTAGCTAAGATATCATAAATCTGACCATAGAAACACTTTATGAACAGAGGATATTTTTTTTAAAGTTTCTAAACAGTTCTCTTCATACATAAAACACAAAGAAAAAAAAATTCCCCACTGTGAGCTTGACATTAATTCGATAATTATATTCTATTATTATAGGATTATGAATTGCCCTCACTAGAAATATGTTTTAGTAGCAGTGAACTCAAGGAATATGTAAAATGAAATTGGCATTAGAAAGGAAGTCATTATATTGTGTTTATTAATCAGGATTTTTGTTGTTACCTTAACTTTTCCTCATCCTCTCTTTTTAGTACTTTCATTGTTGTCTGTAATTCTCCAGCTTTTTGGTTGATTTTAACTGAACTGTAAATAGAAGATGGCAGTGTCTTGATTATATGAATGCTTATATGCTATTTTTAGAACTAGGAAGTGGTGAAACCATCACCAGTAATAACGTCCCACCTTGTTCACACCTTGTTACAGTTGGCAGCAGTAAGCCATTGTTTTACATGGTAATACTCCAGAATAAAATATATAGCAGGTGAAACAGGATAGATAGACCACTACAAAACAGCAAGTCAAATGTAAAAATACTTACAGTGTTGGGTGTGAATTAAGCATTTGTATCAAGATAAAGTGATACTCAGATAGCTTTAAAAAATAGTTACTTAACATTCAAATAGGATACAAGAATAGTTGACAAGAATGTTAATTTGGTAGCTAGTGACACTGTTTTTGAGAAATATAATTGGTTCTTCCAAATTGGAATGTACATTGCCCCAGAAAGCTATAAATAATTAATCTTGCATGCAATACATATTTATTTTGCTAAAATATCTTTCCCCATCTGACTTGCTAAAGATTTAGTTTGGCAAGAGAAAGAAATAAGGGAATGCATATACAAAATCAAATTACTATTTTCTTTCCAACAGCAACTGTATTTCTTCTTCTATCTATAAAACTATTTTTTTAACTGATATTGGAAATAAATTTTAAGGGCATACAGTATATTAATTAATTGTATCTTGGTTGCATTTATAAATGTCTCAAAGAAGATATATTGAATATGATACTCCAGCAGCAAAATATATCATGGCTTCTTTAGGAAATTCCAGAGTTGAAATCCAGACTGTATCCTAAACATTCTTTCAAATTATTTGTTATTGCACTCGAATCCTTTTTTATCGTGATTTTTGATCTTGTAAAGCAAAGGACTTTATTTATTTATTTATTTATTATAAGTTTTGGTAATTATTGTTTCAATTGCATATATAAATTCATGAAAGATAACGATGCTGAAGCCAAAGTAGTATAATATAGCATTTTATGTGACTAGTTTTTAAGAATAGTTAATATGGAAAACAGTGGCTTGACATGATGGAAAGTAATTAACAATATATTTGTTTCTCAGTGTTGAAATGTCTTTTAATGTTCTTGGTGTTTAGAAAATTATGTTTTGCTTTTGCTGCTTTATGGAGGGCAGCTCTGTTAAGAAAAACTGGTTCAGAAAAGGCCTTAGCTGTAAACATTATGTTCTCAGTCTGTGTTCTTCCAGATGTTGCCAATCCTATAAAAACTCTAAATCCCTACACCATAGCCAAGAGTATTGGGTGTTTTAATTGACGAAATCTTGAGGGCAACAGATCTGCTCCCTGTCTTTCTGTAAAAATTTTCTTCTTTAAAATATTTATTTAATAAAATAATAGCCAGTATTGCTATTATACTTAATAATATAAGTATTGCTCATAGCTGCATCTGAGAGGAATTTGTGGCTGAATCAACAATATTTCTTAGTGCGGGAAGTTTTATATTAGACATTAGAAGGAAGCAGCAATGTAATATTTTTCAGCCATGCAGTTCTAAATGGGATCATCAGATTACACAGGAATAAAACTAAAAATATGAATTCCAGAAAATCAGTATATAAAGTGGTTATTTTCAGGTAATATCAACACTGTGTTGTAGAAGTAGACAGTTAAATGTCTCTGGAAAGTGGTGGCAGCACAGGGAGGGACTTTTCTCATTTATTACCAGCTATATTATTGAGGAAAAAAATGAAATGCATACTGCTGAAAATTGCCAATTTTCCCGCCAAAGTTCAGCTGTGCCCTCTCAGTGCTAGAAGGCTGCACATAGCGTGTGGGCAGTTCACCCTCTTCAGCTATGATTTGTGATATATATCTTTAAAGACTTCCAGTGCAGCTGCTTTTGATATGTGCTGTACTTTCTGTTTTAATTTGGCATTTGGATTAATAGCTGTACTGCAGTGTTATGCAATTGAAAATACTACTGCCAGACCTTTGAGTGAGCTTGTATATGTTGCCCATTTTCAAACAATTGTTGTGCACAAAATGAGCAGCCATATAAATATGATTAATAAATAAATAAAATAATGTATATGTG
Source organism: Masticophis lateralis (assembly GCA_030761175.1). Taxonomy (NCBI): domain Eukaryota; kingdom Metazoa; phylum Chordata; class Lepidosauria; order Squamata; family Colubridae; genus Masticophis; species Masticophis lateralis. Next base: position 77,354,986 of record JAUDYJ010000005.1, on the reverse strand, counting down.
TGTGTGTATGTGTGTATATATATGTATATGTGTTTTCATAGATTTTCACAGATAGAAGTATGCAAGTTTTGATGTATTCGGGTCTTTTCTCTCAATCTTACACCGGAAAAGACCCAAATACACCAAAACTTGCATATGTGTGTGTGTGTGTGTGTGTGTGTGTGTGTGTGTGTATGTATGTGTGTATATATATATATATATATATATATATATATATATATATATATATATATATATATATACTGTATTTCCCTGCGTATAAGACTACTTTCTAACACACAAAAGTCTCAAAAGTCGGGGGTCATCTTATACGCCGGGTCTCATTCTCCTGTAACCAGGCAGACCAGCCCGAAAGGCTCTGACGAGCCTTAAATGGCTCTGAGGAGGGTCGTCTTATACGCCCAGTCATCTTATACGCCGGAAAATACGGTGTGTGTGTGTGTATGTATGTATGTATGTATGTATGTATGTATGTATGTGTATATATATATATATATATATATATATATATATATATATATATATATATATATATATATGCAAATCTACTTAGTAAACTTATTAATTTAACAATTTAAGCTAACTACCTTGTTTTTGAAGCATTCTATGTAAGAGTTTTCAAAGCCATTTAAATTTGACATTCCTATCGCCGGTCCAATCTGCTTTTTATTTGAGTAAAAAAACTTCCAAAGCTTTTCATAGGTGATAGTTTCCAAATTTATTGGAAAATACATGCAGTTCCTTGCTCAATATTGACATGCACAGGTTGTCCTCAATGTATAACCTTCAATTGAGTCCAGAATTTCTATTGCTAAGTAAGACAGTTGTTAAATGACTTTTGCCCCATTTTATGACCTTTCTTAAGATAGTTAAGTTAGTAACACGGTTGCTAAATGAATCTGGTTCACATTGATTTTGTTTGTCAGAAGGCTGCAAAAGGGGATTATATGATCCTCCCCAGGACACCACATCCATCATAAATATGAGTCAATTGCCAATTGTTTGAATTTTTATCCCATGACCATGGGGATTCTGCAACAGACGTAAATGTGAAAAACAGTCATATGCAGTGGTGGGATTCAACCAGTTCAACCAACTGTTGGAAGAAATCATTAGGGCAGAGAACTGGTTGTTAAATTACCTGAATCCCACCACTGGTCATACGTCATTTTTTCAGTGCTGTTGTAACTTCAAATGATCACTAAATGAATGGTTGTAAGTTGAGGATTATCTATACTAATGACATATTACTTAGAGCAGGGGTCCCCAACAGTGGTGGGTTGCTTCCGGTTTGCACCGGTTCACAAGAACCGGTAGTAAAAATTTGTAGTAGTTCGGAGAACTGGTAATAACATTGGCTAGCCACACCCCCAAACCAGTCCCCGCCCTGGTCGCTGCTTGCTTACCCTGCCCACCTCATCAGAGGCTTTTTTTTTAAAACCTTTAAAAGCATTTTTTCTACAACCTCTTCGGACTGCCAAACCAGAAAGGTTGGGGACCGCTGGCTTAGAGAATTTACTATGATAGTGGCAATTCTCAGTAGGCCTGCAAGTAGCCCCAAAATGTTGAGAGAAGCATCCAAAGAATTGATGGAACTTCCGTGGTGATATTAATCTTTCTACAGACAAATTTCAAATCAAGATTAAAAACTTCAATTAATCCTGTATTTTCACAGGTGCATTTATGCTTGTTAACAGCCATGTATACTGAATTCTCTTGATATACATCTATCAATCCATTTCATTAACCAGACTTATTGTCTAGTACACCCGACGATTGGATATTTTCTACTCAACTTACAGTTGTATAAGGATTGGCAGAGTCTGGGATTGTAGATAACTGGGTTGTTACATTGCCTAGATGGTAACACAAGTCCTCTGGACTTAGATGCTGCAACATTCACAATTCTCCAGCACGTCTTTGTAATAACTTAGAAGAAAAGGTCACGTTTACCTTGATGGAGTGTTGACAATCATTGAATGCAGAACTGCTTTTCCATTTTCTTTCACAGTTGCTTTATTTTCTCTCAAAGGCACATTAAAAATCCACACTAACTGCACGGAACCTTATTTTTTCCCAGCTTGAGTGATCTCTGAAAGACAATTGATTAGCCACTGAAAATTAAATTATTTCAGCAATACAGTTTACATAGCAATTTGTTTTTTTTACATCTATAGTAGATATTTTTCTTCCATTTTACCCCCCCCCCCATTAATACTTCCTCTCTTTCACATAATTGTGGGAGATTTATGGGGTTTTTAGCAGCGCATAGTTGGAGGAAGACCCTTTGCCTCACCTACCAAGTGATTCCAGACAGTGTATCATGTATTTAACAAATGTTGAACAACAAGAGATTTTCTACAAACAAAACCAAAGACAATATCTTCATTGAGTAGTCTGCATCGTTGACATAAAATAAACCAGGAAAGATGATGCCTTCAAACATGGTCAAATATTGTAGTCATTGTTCACAGACTACCATTCTAGGCGTAAGATAAGATAAGTCCGCATAGTTTAGTGTCAGCTAGATTGTAAGCACCTAGAAGACAGAATCTCAATAAAACAAACTTCACAGTCACAAGGCCTGGGAAACTAACCAATTTTTCAGTAACTTTCAGTAACTTAGGATGAGAATTGTGTAGATTTTAAAGAGGGGATCTATTCAGATGGCTGGCACTACAACAGAGATGGCATACCTTCTATGCCATGGGTGTCAAAACTCGATTTCATTGAGGGTCGCATCAGGGTTGTGCTTGACCTCGAGGGGGTGGGGGAGGAGGGGGGGCATCGCCAGGATGGGCATCGCCAACTAGATGTCACCTTTTCTCCTTTTGTTTTTCTAGCCCTTTGTCAGTGAAAACAGAGCCCAGGGCCCCTCCCCGCAAGCTCCATTTTTGCTGGCAGAGAGCTGCAGGAGGCTATCATGGCCAAAAACGAGACCTGGGCCCTCCTGAGATCCGTTTTCACTGATAGAGGCACCGTGCCCCGATCCTTTGTTATTTCCAGGGCCAACCCTAGGGAAGTGTTAATTTCCTACAGAATAATGCAGTTTTGAGTTTTACTTGAAACTAACTCTGTTTAATCAATTACCTGTTAATTCTTACATCTACAGTGAGTTCATGACGCTATCCCTGTAGATTTTTTGTTCTGTGGTTTTTTTAAAAAAAGAGGAAGATAGGTTTTTTCGATTTTGCAAACTTTCCCTGTTCAAAGTTCATGCTGCAGCTGTGCCAGCAGAAATGACTGAAAGACTGTTGAAATTATTTCTCTCCTTCTAGACTAGAGAAAGCTGGCTTTGCATTGCTTAAAACCAGTTATCAAAAAGGAAACCTCTTGCAGTTCCCTCTTCGTTTTCACCTCTTGGATTATTCATGGAGTTCTGTGCCACAAAGAGTTCCAGGGAGGTTCAGTGCAGAAATTTCTTTTCTGAAGATGCACATTGAGAAGAACTTGGAAATGTATAGAATTTCTTCAGGGCTGCACTTTATAGTTGACTGGGAGCTCAGCTACTCTTTCACATCAAGAGCCGAGGTAGCTCAGTGGTTAGAATGCAGTACTGCAGACTACTTCAGTTGACCGCTAGCTGCAGTTTGGCAGTTCAAATCTCACTGGCTCAAGGTTGACTCAGCCTTCCATCCTTCCAAGGTGGGTAAAATGAGGACCCAGGTTGTTGGGGCCAATAGGCTGACTCTGTACACTGCTTAGAGAAGGCTGTAAAGCACTATGAAGCGGTACATAAATCTAAGTACTATTGCTATTGCTATCAGGTCGTAGTTCCTATTGTTCTGGGCAGGATCTGTCTCAGAAACTTTCCTTTTGACCCTGTGCCAAATGCTCAGGAAAGTCTTCCAAAATTCTCCAGTAACTAACTACCAAGCAAAATTGAGCTGAACCCATTAGTAGGGAAATAAAATTCATTCACACTCTGCTAGCCTCGCAAATTGATTTCTTCTTATGGTCCTTCAGTATTTCCAGATGTAGCTGAAGAACTCTTGTCACCATCCCAGGTGAAGAAAATTCTCCTCTGTTCAGCTCAGTGAGATTAAATGCCTCAAATAAAGGGTCATTAGGACCTCTGCTAGGTCACAAGACAAGGCATCTATCTGTCTTTTGGCTTATTATTTCTTACACAGAGTAGAACAAATGGCTCTTAGAATTAATTCAGTTTTTTGTAGCAATAAGGTTAAAAGCAAAATATCTGTTTGCAACAGTATGTATCAATAATATTTAAAAGTTTCATATGAGTAATAGGACCTTACAGTTCAATTATGACAGCAATTTCAAACATTCATTTTAACCTTATGGCTTCACTTACTTAATTTTTTTTAAAAAAAGAGAATAGATTAAGACAAATGTCTGCAATCTGCGGCTCTGGAGCCTCATGCGGCTCTTTGGGCCCTCTGCTGTCGCTCCCTGTTGGATAATCCAACCATTGGCTGGCCCCATCCCTCGCCCATCCCTCCCAGTCACTCCTCACCTGGCCTGAGAAAGTAAGAGCGACAGCAGGGGATGGAGAAGCAACCCGGGCAGAGACAGAAAGAGACGGAGAGAGAGAGGGAGATTGGAGGGAGGAAGAGAGAGAGAGATGTCAAAAGGGTTTTGTGGTTCCCGTTGTTCTTTAACAACCGGTTCTCTGCCCTAATGACTGGCTGAGTAGGCGTGGCTGGGGGGGTGTCATGTGACTAGTAAAAGTGAGTGACGTTGATTTGGCCATGCCTACCAAGGTTTTGTGACTCCCGGTGCTTTCTTTTCTGTGGGAAATGGGTCTAAATGGCTCTTTGAGGTTGCAGACCCCTGGACTAAGACTTCAACAACATGATCTCTTCAGTATTTTTAGCCACTTCAAAGTCCAATATCTACAGTATACAACCTGTTGTCTAGTAACCACATTAGATCTCAATAAATTTTCAGATTCTTGCCTACGCAGTAGGCTGCTTTAATCATTTTATTTTCAATTTACAGTATTTTATTTATTTATTTATTTATTTAGATTTGTATACCGCCCTTCTCCTTGCGGACTCAGGGCGGTGAACAGCCAAATAAAAATAGTACACAAAAGTTAAACAATTTCTTTAAAAAAGCATATAACTTTGGCTAAAAATTAAAACCATTAACCATTAAATATTTAAAATACCCAACCCTATAATACAGATCTTAAAAATTCAGCGGGGTCAGGCTAGACCAGCAAGCTGAAAGAGATGAGTTTTCAGGGCCCGACGAAAAGTCCGGAGGTCAGCAATTGTTCTCAGTTTTGGAGGAAGATCGTTCCAGAGGGCAGGGGCTGCCACAGAGAAGGCCCTCCCCCTGGGGGTCGCCAGCCGGCATTGTCTGGCTGACGGCACCCTGAGGAGACCCTCTCTGTGGGAACGCACCGGCCGGTGGGAGGCTATTGGCGGCAGAAAGCGGTCCCGTAAGTACCCTGGTCCTAAGCCATGGAGCGCTTTAAAGGTGGTCACCAACACCTTGAAACGCACCCGGAAGTCCACAGGTAGCCAATGCAGCTCGCGCAGGAGAGGTGTCACATGGGAGCGTCCCGTCGCTCCCATAATCCCCCGCGCGGCCGCATTCTGCACTAGTTGGAGCCTCCGGGTGCATCCCAAGGGGAGCCCCATGTAGAGAGCATTGCAGTAGTCCAGGCGAGAGGTGACGAGTGCCTGAATGACTGTGCGTAGGGAGTCCCGATCTAGAAAGGGCCGCAACTGGCGTATCAGGCGAACCTGATAGAAAGCTCCCCTGGCCACAGCTGTCGTGTGATCTTCCAAAGACAGCCGTGGGTCCAGGAGGACGCCCAAGTTGCGCACCCTTTCCGTGGGGGCCAATGATTCGCCCCCAATAACCAGTGATGGTGTCAGCTGGCTATATTGGGACGCCGGCAGCCACATCCACTCGGTCTTGGAGTGATCCACCCTAATCTTTTGGAATTTGGATAAGGCACAACATCAAACAAAAGGAAATCACTAAATACAAATTAACATCAGAAACAAAAAAAAATCAGCTACCAAAGAAAAACCAAGATAAAACCAAAGATTGGTACCAGTTATTAGAGAGTTGGATCTATCAGTAAGTTGAAATAAAATCACTTTATTTGTTTATGAAAATGAAACGGGGCGGGGGGTTGGATGTACTTCTAAGAGGAGAATATGGGTACTCTGACTTACAACCATATTTGAGCCCAAACTTTTCATTGCTAAGCGAGACAGTTGTTAAGTGAGTTTTATCCCATTATATGACCTTAATTGCTGCAGTTTAGTGAATCACTGTACTTGTTAAGTTAGTAATATGGTTGTTAAGTGAATCTGGCTTCCCCATTGACATTGCTTGTCAGAAAGTCACAAATGATGATCACATAATCCCGGGACACAGCTATCATCATAAATATGAGCCATTTTCCAAGCGTCTGAATTTTGATCATGGGGATGCTGCAACATTTGTATGAAAAACAGTCATAAATCACTTTTTTCAGTGCCATTGTAAATGTTGGTCACTAAACAAATGGTTGTATCTCGAGGACTACCTGTATTCCATCAGAGGCTGGTTTGACAGAGAAGACCTGTTACATCAACCATGTTCTCCAATTTTCACAAGTGGAGGAAGTTTTTGTAGGCCCTTTCTCAATGACTAGGTTGAGAAATGGGCAGGTTCATTTGTGGCAGACTTGATACGTAACTTGACATAACTTGAGGTGGTTTATTTGTAAACATGTTTGTATATTTCTTCTGGCATGCTTAGCATCAAACCTGAACATAGTATAAATGTACAGTGGTTTAAAACAAAACAACAATAACAACAAACAAATCCATGTAAGCGAATTGGAACTTTGACTTGCATAAAGCCATTCTTGCTGTATTTCCAGCTCAGACTGAAACCTCAGATTGAAAGATTAAATATTCTTTATTCTGTGGCATTGAAGCTTCTGTTTACTCTATGCAGATGTAATTAATTCACTTCTAATCAAAATCTCAGCAGGGAGCAAAGGCTTAAAGTCTTCTATTCCTTGGATTAGGCTGTTGTCCACCTTGGCTTTCCTCTGTATCTATAATTTATTTATAAAATGCCAAATTCGTAATCGTTAATTACGTGAATGGCTATTTGATCTAGTTTGACTTTGCAGGCCCTTGATTGATATAATCGTCATCTTGTTTCATAATAGATTGGACGATAAAGTGTTCTCAATTCACTCTTGAGTCACAAAATTGTAACACTGAAAGGAACCTTGGAAGATTTTTAGTCGAACACACTGGCCAGATCAGGAATTAATAAAGGAAAATATTTGTTAGCTCAGGGTTGAAATCAGAACTTCGTGATTTTCTTGCAAACGCTTCATTACCCAAACTACGTAACTTCATCAGTGCTAGTAAAGAGTAGGGTTTGCTCTCAGTTTATATTCTAGCGGCTTGTTAGTGAGGGAGATCTTCAAGGTTCTTTGGTTAGGCCATTTACTATTGGTTTGTTTGGCAGTTTCTTGACTGCGATGTTTACTTGATTGTTGGTCTGGTGTGTCAATGTATTCACGATTGGCAGAAACATGGTAACAAAGTCAGCCAATGACTAGGGCTTAGTAACAAGATCAGCTAATGGGAGCTGAGACAGTAAGGAGCCTGGGCGTGGCTTAGTTGTGCTTAGCTCTGAGTGCTGTGCTGAGAATTGAAACTGAAACTCTTTTCGCCTTTGCTTTTTTTTTTTTTTCCTGTAACTACTACCACGTTGGAAAATCTGCTTTCGGTATTGTATATTTATTTCATGTGTTATTATGGATATAAAGAGAAGTTAATGAATCCTGCTGAATCAGTTACCTGCGTGTGCTTTCTGGATTTGATTGCTGTTGCAAACTCTGACATGATGTTAACCTTAGAGTTAACATCAGACCAACCATCAAGTAAAGCATATGCCACTAGAATATAAACTAAGAGCAGCAAACCTGCTCCTTATTAGCACTGGTGATGTTATGGGTAATGAAACGCTGCAAAAAAACAACCAATCTCAGAGAGCACCAAAGAACTCTCAGATCAGGAATCGTCTAACCATCCCAAACAAATGGCGGTCCAACCCCTTCTTGAAAAATCTCCAATGATGGAGCATCCCTGACTCCAGAGGGCAGGGTCTTCTATTGCTTAATACCTTTCACAGTCGGGAAATTACTCCTTATTTCAAATTTGGATCTCCTATGTAAAGCTTCTTTTCCATTAGTTCTTGTCCTGCCCCCCCAAAAGCTGTGGAGAAGAAATCTGTATCTCTTTCCCTGGGACAGCCTTCAAATATTGGAAGGCTGCTATCGTGTCTTCTGATACCTTGTTCTTCTTTTGACTAACGATCCCCAGTTTAATTTTCTTTTTCATAAGATTTCACCTTCAAGCCCCTTGGAATTTGCTTAAGGCACGCTCTTTATTGGATTGAAGATTCACCTTTATATTGATAGTGGTGTTTTGAAAGTCTTGAAGTTGTGGTTGCTTTGATGTGCGGTGTCACCAAAAAACTAGAATGGAAAAAAGTTTAAAAACTTTCCTCTCTCTTTACTTTAGATTAGTCAGATACAGGTAGCCCTCAATCAATCAATCCATCCATCCATCCATCCATCACACCATTGACTTCTGACATTCAATCAGAATAGAGCTGGAAGGGACCTTGGAGGTCTTCTAGTCCATCCCCCTGCTCAAGCAGGAAATCCTATACCATTTCAGACAAGCAACTGTCCAGTCTCTTCTTAAAAACCTCCAGTGATGAAGCACCCACGATTTCTGAAGGCAAGCTGTTCCACTGGTTAATTTTTCTCACTGTTAGGAAGTTTCTCCTTAATTCCAGATTGCTTCTCTCCCTGATTGGTTTCCATCAGTTCTTTCTTGTCCTACCCTCTGGTGCTTTGGAAAATAAGCTGCTTCTTTGTGGCAGCCCTTCAAATACTTGATTAAAAACCTGCAAAAATGATGAAGGGACATAGTGTAGAACCAATCCGTGTTAATTTCTGGCATAGTTAATTTCTTGTTTCTAGAGAACTGCACTCTATTGGATCACATCAAAAGTTGTTTTCTTTGATTCCCCCACAAGAAACCCCTCTTCACCATAGGTGTCTTTTTATTCTAAATATATTTCTGATATCTGTGACCTATGTAACAACTTATTCCCTACTGATTACAGGAACTTGTAAGCATAATGTATCTAGGAGCAATTTTTCTCTGAGCGGATATGCTGCAAAGCTACTGTAGATTCAGAAATCCTAGCAATGGGAAATAAGGAGTGTGGAAATCCTCAAACTTGCAACAGTTCATTTAGTGACCGTTCAAAGTTATAACAGCACTGAAAAAAGCGACTTACGACTGTTTTTCACACTTACAATTGTTGCAGCATCCCCATGGTCACATGACCAAAATTCAGATGCTTGGCAACTGGTTGATATTTGTGATAGTTGTAGTGTCCTGTAGTCATGTGATCACTTTTTTGTGAACTTATGACAAGCGAAATCAATGGGGAATCCACACTCACTAACGTAACAACTGCAGTGATTCACTTAATTACTGTGGCAAGAAAGGTCCTAAAGTGGAGGAAAACTCAACATTTTTTGGCTCAACTGTGATCGTAAATTGAGGACTACCTGTCTATAATTTTTATACTTGTACATTGGTAAGTTAAAAATTGCTAGCATCCAGTTGCCCTTGGTTGATCTTATAGCTTAAGCAGGATCATGCTTGATTTTCATACGGATCTGATTTTCATACCACCATCTGGAAATTTCAGAGCTGTTGGCTAGACTAGGAAATGGAGGAATATAATAATACAGATTAACTTCAACACAATTATTAGAAGTCCTGTAAGCTGATTTGATGGTATCTTTACCTTTTTTAAAATTGTTTTTGCTTTTGAGGGGACCATCTGGGAATTTCAGGGTTGTTAGCTAGATTGGGAAACGTGGGGAAAATCCCATAGGACAAAACCATACCAATTGCAATACAATTATTAGGAATAAAATCATCTGATGTTATGGTAACTTTACCTTTTTTAAATGGTTGGTTGGTTTGCTTTTTAAAGTTAGCATTTTCAGTTTAGAATATATCTTCCATTAAATATAAAATCTGCATCTTTATCCAAAGAGGAATTTGGGACATGGGAACTTTCCTTTAATAAAAGATTATAAAAATGTATGCAGTAAAATGAGATACAATGTGAACCACAATATTGTTAAAGCTTTTTATCTTCTTAAGCTGTTCCATTTGTAAAGTGTAGTTCCAGATCCCTGCAATTTAAAAAAATATGATGTACTTCGATTCTGTTGCACAGTTTGAAGATTCTTCTACTTGCATGATTCCGCCTCCCCCCATTCAGTTATATTTAGAGGCTTTTATTTAACAACATTTAGTGTTTTCTGTCATTTAGGAGAGGAGGCTGTGACTTTTAAACCTGCTGAATCTCCTTAAAAAGTCTGAATGGTTAATTAATTTTTATAGCCTAGATGAGAAGGAAATAGCATCGAAAGGTAAATTACGATTGCCTGAATATCAACGTGAAAGGATATATTTTATGCTTCTGAAGTTGCCTTTATTTTGCTTATTCATACAATTATTTTTTCAAAGGGGACATACAATTTAAAGCCACAGCGTAACATTGATCCTCTTATTAGAGAGATCACCAGGGAGGGTAGACAATTTTTATGTAGGCTATCACCTCCGGGACTCAAGCCCGGCTACCATATGTGCAGTGGCAAAATTCTGTGTTGCTGCAGTGACCACAAGGAAAAATTTGGTTACAGAACTGTAGATGTCAACTTGCGCCAAGTTTTTGTAGCTATCTCTTACAATTTTTAGAAAAATTATATTTACACACATACTTTATCTGCACTCCAATCATGTAAACAAGGGCATGATCCGAACTGTTTTAGACCTTGTATTTTATTACCATAGATGTTATTATCCACTATTATTATTAGTACTATCTTTTAACATTATTGAAAACAGTGATTATTCTTGTTTATTGCTGGTCTATGACTGTAATAAAGTTCTAATCTGTTTTATTTTTGATGCAAAAGGACAAACCTAATGTTAGCTCGCAAAGCATCCCTGGCTTGCTCTCGAGTTGCCATAGGCCAGGGGGGATGGGAAACGGGTGAAACGGCATGGCAGCCAAAGACAGATGCACATTCCGTGCTTATCTTTTTCAAGGCTGTATCCCAGGGTTACCTACAGCAGCTGGAGACAGCTCTACAATCCATGAAATTGTTCTGTTGGCGAATGTGATTGATGACACACCCTGAGGGGAGGGGGCAAACAGGGTCATAATTGGGGCACCAATTACATAGGGTCAGAGCTGGTTTCACTTGGAAATGTGCAAACATGAAGCTCCTAATAAATAACTGGATTTCTTTTGAAGCTTGGCTTGAGGCTCATGATTTAATTAGGGCATCCGTGGGAACCCTAACACCTAATGGAAGAGTTACAGAATTCAAAAATGGGTTTAGTCTTTTCTCATAGCATATGAAACTTTATGGTCAGGAAGAGTGGAAAGGACTATGTTTACTTGTCATTCCCCGTTAAGGTGATGATGGCAAATTAGGAATCTGTGGAAGCAACCCCTAGAGGGAGGAGGTCAGAAATCAAATAAATCAAAATTATTTGCCAGTCCTTGATGAAAAATAACATAATATTAAAACCCCATTAAGCAATCATGAGATGCAGTAATGGCAGCAAATGCATCAGTATTAATTTTTACTGTCCTAAATATTGATAAATATAACCCATACAATAAAAACTTCTCGGGAGTTTTCGATAATTTTTAAAAGTGGGAAGAGGCCCTAGAAGATAGAAAGTTTAAGGAACACTATTGTGGAGAGATAACTATTACAAAGAAATATTGGAATAGAATTCCTATCTTAATACAGAAGATTCTCAAAGTGAATATAAAGATAAAGCCAGAAGCTTTTCTTCTGGGCTTAATGGAAAAAGACATGGGAAAAAATTGGAACTCTGATGTTATATATATTGATGGCCACAAGATTATTTTACACACAAAAATGGAAGGACACTTTGAGTCTTACAATGGATGGATGGTTGCAAAAGTTGGTGGAGTTTAGCAGAGATGGCCAAATTGACAGCTTTGATCAAATTATTATTGTTTTTGTTTCTACTTGGAAACCGCTTCTGGACTTTGTGCTTGAGCTGACAAAGATAAAATTTTGATTTTGGGTTTTACCAATTAGATAGATTTATTGTTATAGAAATAGCTAGTTTATATGCAATTATATAAGCCAATGCAATCCTAAATTGCATTAACAGAGGGATACAATCCAAGATCAAGTGAGGTACTAATACCACTCTACAAGCCCTAGTAAGACCATACCTAGAGTATGTATCCAGTTTTGGTCACCACACTATGAAAAAGTGCAGAGGAAAGCAACCAGGATGATTAGGGGACTGAAGACTAAAACATATGAAGAATAGTTACATGAACTGGGCATGGCTAGTCTAGTGAAGAGAAGAACCAGGGGAGACATGATAGCCGTCTTCAAATACTTGAGGGGCTGCCACAGAGAGGATGGGGTCAGGCTGTTTTCCAAAGCATCTGAAGGCCAAACAAAGGAGTAATGGATGGAAACTGACCAAGGAGCGATTCAACCTAGAAATGAGGAGCTACTTTCTGACAGTGAGAATAATCAATCAGTGGAACAACTTGCCTTTGGAATTGGTGGGAGCTTCATCACTTGAGACTTTCAAAAAAAGTTTGGACTGCCATTTGTCAGAAATGATGTAGGATCTCCTGCTTGGGCAGAGAGTTTTATTAGATGACCTTTAAGGTCCCTTCCAACTCCGTTAATCTGTTAATATTATTATGTAAAAGTAAAAAGTTGAAATTTGATGTTGTTATCTTCTTCTGCTGCAGCAAAGGGAGTCAGAAGTCAATGCCTTTTCTTTCTTTCTTCCCTGTATCCCACACTTTTCCCTTCCCTCTTTTCTCCCCTATTTTCCTACTGTTTTCTTACATATTTTTGTGTTGTATATTATAAATAAATAGATGATTTTTTTTAAAAAAAGGAGAGACACCATTGCTGATTCTGGACATTTAAGCTTCTCTAAAGACTGAGGTCATCAGCTGTTATCCCTCTGTGTGTTTTCTCTCAACTTAAATAATAAACGAATGGCAGCAAAGGATTATTATTTGAGTATTAATGCAAAGATTATACTTAATGCCTTATCTCTCTTCTAACAGGCCGCTGTATTTGGTTTGAGGAGAAAAAACAAACCCTTGGTTGTTAGGTTGTGGCACGTAACTTTGTACCTTGAAGCATAATTTTTATAGACCATGTCATTATTGTTGAAATGGGGACAGTGGAATGTGTTAATGGCTGTAAAACTACCGAAGCTCTTTAACTGCTACTTTCTCATTCAGAATATTTATTTCCATTGTGGTATTGGGTCAGTATCTTAAGGCAGGCAGTTGCTACCTTATTTATAACACTGCTCAGAAGAACTGTTATATCACAAGATTCCTGGGGATGATTATAACAGTTATTTGGAAGCTAAGAGCTCTCATAATCAGCAGGATGCTACCCACAAATTTCATTTTAGGGCCTTAATTAGGCAGCTGGAAAATCCAGTGGTTTCATTACATTTCCCTCTCTTAACTCTCTCTCCATGAAAATACATTCATAAACTCCATCCTTTCCTATCTCTGTCAACCTTCCCAGGCTTTCATATTTATTGGATGAGAGGCTCTCTTGACCCCATTTTTTCACTCTGACTTCTAAAAATTAATTCAGCAATTCAGATAGGCCTTTCTAGTTGCATATTCTGGCCACTTAGCATCGAGCTGGAGATGATACCGTCTTATCCATTTCTAAAGCATGGAATAACATTTAGTATTAGGAATATGTTTTCTAAAAATATTCATGGCACGACTCTATATGGTGCGTAGCAGCCAATAAGTCAGAAATTTCTGCCAGCTAGTAACTAATCATCATTTTAGCTATTGTCTATCCCAGGGATCCTCAAACTTGGTAGCTAAGCTGGCTGGAGAATTCTGGAAGTTGAAGCTACCAAGTTTGAAGACCTCTAGTCTATCCAGCGCAGAATGAAGGTTTCTTCCACATATTTCTAACCAGTACGGTCCTGAGCTTTCTTTTGCTAGTTGGGCCCACAATACTTGCTGATGTCATCGACTCATCTTGTTTTAGGTCTGGAAATGGGCTGGTCACATAGCAAGAAGAACTGATGGCAGGTGGACCAAGGCAGTCATAGAATGGATTCCACTTGATGAAAAGCACCCACGAAAGTAACTAATATACTTGCTATTCTTTGAGAATTTTTCTTCTTTTCATTGGAATATTCCATGTAGTGTCCTATTAAAGGAAACTCCAATGCTGATGGTTGTCTTTACATACTATATTTACTTTGCATGGATGTAAAGAGAAGAAACAATGGATGGAAACTGATCAGGGAGAGAAGCAACATGGAATTAAGGAGAGACTTCCTAAAAGTGAGGACAATTAACCAATTGCGTTATCTTGATATCTCTATGAAATTATTTATTTTATATCTTTCTCCTCATTCAGTACCGGGAAAAGTGTTTCATTTCACAGGTGGATCACTCAAATGTACAGATGCATGAATGAGGAGACATGTTTGTTGTTCTTTCCTTGCTATTTGAATAAGAAACTACAAATGCAAAGCATAATATTACTCCTATTGTAATATGAGACATCATTCATACCTCTGACTTCTGTAAAATATCTGCTTTATGATGCATTGCTTGGATATAAATGATTTGGTGTACAATTTTCTAGAGAGCCTTTTTTCCTTGCTTATTTATTTAAGACCTTCTTTAAACTGTCTCTCACACCTAATAATCAGAGAGAGGTGGTTGTGCAAATATTCTGCCCTTGTGTTTCACAGGTTAAAATCAGCAGCTTCAATTGTATTTGCATGCCTAACGAACTACAGAGTCAGCACAGTTTGCAAAATTGTGGTAATCAGTCAGTCATTTTATTTTGGTCACTGATCAATAAAATATTTACTGGGGGTGGGGAGAACAAGCTATACAATCATCTAACAATATGCAAAGCAATGGTATCATCTAGGCATGCTGTTGTGATCCACTCCATTGCATTCTGGGCCCGTTGCATCTTATAGGTGACTTTAAAGAGCAGCCTTAGTGCGCTGCTTGGTCATCAAATAGGGGTTGACCAAGGTATTAGTGATCATGAACAAAGGCTGTCCTAACCAAATCTGCCACTTACATTTTGACCAAGAGTTGAGATTTAGAAGTATCCTCACACTACATAAATTTTGTCGGGGGAAACGTTACACCTACAAGTAACATTGGAAACTACTCCAGATCTGGGGCTCTCACAGATAATTCATTGGCTAGGATCAGGTTTTATTTATCTGACTGTTAGTGAATTGTGGTAGCAAATATTCCTCCTGTCCTTCAAGGCCACTCACTTTATCAACTACAGACATTTTTATAATCACTGTAAACATTGTATAAAGAATTTGTAATTAATGCTCCATTAAACTTTGTGATGTTAGTTGATCTTGTATTGTGTGATAATTGTACTTAATAATTGATAATTGAATGAGCTTTCCATAATGTTTCTCATAAAAAAGGGGGTGCAAAATATTTTGGTAATGTTCCTGGTGTGATATTGTGATCATAAAAAAAACAAAAAAACAAAATGATTGCTGCAATACATTCGAGTGTTTATTAAAACAAAATAAATTAAAACAAATAAATATCTTCTCTGGTGGTGAGGCACCAGGATGCAATCAGACTGAAAAGGACATCTGAGTAGTTGCCATAAATAGGATATCACTTAAACATGACAATATTAAGCACTGCTTTGCCATTACAAATGTTCCTGCTGATAGCAGTCTAGGGTGTCTTTACAATGCAAATTAATTTGTCATAGCTGTCATTTATAGCACTTAAAAATATAGTCCTATAGAGGTTTGAATCTTGTAGATAATTCTATTAAAGACCTCTGATTGGTCCTCCAGGTACATGGTGGGACAAGCTTTGAATTTGTTGCTTCATGCTGTCAGTAGGCCAGCTCAGATATGAATATCTTTATATTAGCCTTGCATACCACTATATGTTGAAACCTAAGATCATGGCATCCGGCCCTCTCAATTCCTGGCAAACAGATGGGAAAGAAATGGAGGTAGTGACAGATTTTATTTTCCTGGACTCCAAAATCACTGCAGATGGGGATTGCAGCCAAGTAATTAAAAGACGCTTGCTCCTGGGGAGGAAAGCCATGGCATAGTTAGACAGCATACTAAAAAGCAGATACATCACCCTGCCAACAGAAGTGCATATAGTCAAGGCTATGGTTTTCCCAGTTGCAATGTAGGGCTGTGAAAGTTGGACCATAAGGAAAGCTGAGCCTCAAAGAATTGAGGCCTTTGAACTATGGTGCTGGAGAAGACTCCTGTGAGTCCCTTGGATTGCAAGGCGATCAAACCGGTCAGTCCTAGAGGAGATCAACCCTGACTTCTCTTTAGAAGGCCAGATCCTGAAGATGAAATTCAAATATTTTGGCCACCTAATGAGAAGGAAGGACTCACTGGAGAGGAGCCTAATGCTGATAACGATTAAGGGCAAAAGAAGAAGGGGACGACAGAATGAGGTGACTGGATGGAGTCACTGAAGCAGTCGGCGTGAGTTTAAATGGTCTCCAGGGGATGGTAGAGGACAGAAAGGCCTGGAGGAAAGTTGTCTATGTGGTCGCGATGGGTTGGACACGACTTCGCAACTAACAACAACATGTTAGGACTGATATCAACTACATGTGACACCTGGTCTGTTTACCAGGTCTATTGGGTCTTCTTTTAAGCTATATTATCTGAAAATTATGTAGAATACATCAACCCTGTACTACATGTTTGAAGAACTCCAGGCTTAATCCAGAATCAGCTTTAAATGTATTATTTTAAGAGAATTGGTAGCTGGTACATTGGTAGCTGGCATATTGTCTATTCTTTCATGACATGTCCATTGTCCAAGCTGTGCGGCTACATAGAATAATACCGTAGTGGATTGTTTTTCCTTTGCTTTAGTAGAGAACCAGGGAATTTACCTCAAGATGTCACAGGGTGACATAGTTTTATATATTAAGCTAAAACAGGATAGTAATGGAACAGATATTGCATGCATTACTTTATACTTCAGCATAATGAAGTTGACAATCAGTTCTTTCTTGCTGTTCTTTTAGTTGTCCAGTTAACCTGAACATTTCTTGTTGAATTATTCTAACCTTAAGATAATTTAAGAAATACTAGTTAATTACTCTATAAATATTTATC